>JAMQGT020002041.1:0-34412 GCA_024447675.2 Pterophyllum scalare
ATCGATGTGCCATCCTGGATGAGCTGCACTACCTGAGCCACTTGTGTGGGTTGTAGAGTCCGTCTCATGCTACCATGAGTGTGAAAGCACCACTAACATTCAAAAGTGACCAAAACATCAGCCAGAAAGCATAGGTACTGAGAAGTGGTCTGTGGTCCCCACCTGCAGAACCACTCCTTTATTGAGTGTGTCTTGCTAATTGCCAATAATTTCCACCTGTTGTCTATTCCATTTGCACAACAGCATGTGAAATTGATTGTCAATCAGTGTTGCTTCCTAAGTGGACAGTTTGATTTCACAGAAGTTTGATTTACTTGGAGTTATATTGTGTTGTTTAAGTGTTCCCTTTATTTTTTTGAGCAGTGTAGTGTCAACTGCAGAAAATTAAGATTTGAAAAGTGCTCTGTTGAGCACTGGACAATAATTTGCAGAAGGCCCAAATAAAAATTTGATAAGGGTCAAAGGGCAAAAATGTGTGAGGACTACAACTTAATTTTGTCTCACGTGGTATTTCATGACTAGTAGAAAAAATACATAATATATATATATATATATATATATATATATATATATATATATATATATGTGTGTATATGTGTGTGTGTGTGTGTGTGTGTGTATATACATAATCTGCTCATTTCTTTTTCACTAGGCGAAATTAATATACAGTCAAGTACCTTCTAAACTAATCTAAGTTAGCTGATAAAGCAAATAAATAAAAAGGTGGGTTTCAAAATACCAATCTTGGCACTTGTGCCTTGTCACATTTTTCATATACAGTCTATGGCTTAGGTTTAGTTTCTTTTTTGAATGCATACCACATTAGAAGGAAGTGTATATGCATATTCATTTAATATTTTAAAGAGAAAAGACTTCAGGAACCTGCTCAGGAGTCAGAGGCATACCCGAGTCCTGCCAAAATGAGGTGGCAATGGAATTCCTCTTCCATATAAGGCACACACAGGAGCCAGGTTGCTGTCATAACTTCACTGGTGTACACCTCACACTAATCTCAAAAAGGGTTAAGGACAAGGGTTTATTCTTCAGTGTGTGGAAAAAGAGGAGACCGTGACTACATCTCTCTTTTTAACTAAAAGACATTATGAGCATTAATTTTAGGCTTGTTAAATATATACTGTTCTGCATAAGGAACTGTAAATATCTAACCAATATCTGAATAAGTCAGTGCCAAAAGTGATGATTCACTGTCACTGAATAGGAAATCTGTCTATCCAAACTCAGAACTGAACACAAACTCAATTTTTGTGTCTTGAGAAGACTAAATGTAATCTAGAAGTCTTGGCCTTCTGCCCTTGAATTCTGTCCTGACATCTCACATATAATCCCAAGGCTTTGAGTGGACAGCTACCAGGGCTAGAAGCTCATGATAGCAAGAAAGCCAGTACAATGAATTAGCCAGAGCTACTACATCTCCCATCTTTCTTAACCTCAAAGACATTCCCCATCTCACTATGGATAGACTAGCCCACTCTTTTGACTAAATTTATTTTATTTAACCAGGAAGTTCCTTAAGATTAACATCTCTTTTTCAAGGGAGACCTGGCCAAGAGCTGAAGCTACATGCTGAGCATGTATAAATGTCAGCAGTATTTGGGATTTGTGATAACTTCCAAATTCCAATTCCAAACTCAAATCCATAATATTTGGACAGCTCCAACTGGTTCAGTTACTACTTTAATAGCTGTGTTTCAAAATAAACAGAGCTATCAACTGTTTTTTCCCCATCTAATTTTCAGCCATTTCCCCTAGGAATTGTATGTATTGTACCGTGCAAATAAAGCCAGCGAAAGATGCAGACAATTCTGGCTGAGCACAAAAAAAGCCAAGTAATAGTGCAATCAAGAACAACAACGGACTTTTCAATATTTTACAATGTTTGTTATTGTAACATCACTGTCTGCAAATATCTAAAACTATGTCTGGAAAAATGTAGCTTACTGAATGGTTTTTGATGCATAAACTGCAAATAAACAATGCACTCTCTTCTCCCAAATCTTCATCAAACCAATCTCTCATCCATGAATGGGAAAGCCCCAGTCATCTTGCGACCTGTCATCCAGCAAAATTCACCTCCTTAATGATACTGCCAATTTTTCCATCTTTGGCCTGTGATGATAACACTGTGTGGATTATGATTGATGCATGGTTTCTTATAAACATAGCAGGGTGTTTAATCACAAGTTTAACCATTTATGAACGAGTATTTATCCATGTCCACCATTACTAAATAATTACAAAACAATAATTCAAAGAATAATAGTTTACAGTCTTCAAGTTAAAAAAGGAAAATAAAAGACACAGTAGATAAATAAAATGTTTTGTGCTGGTTAATCTGAAAGTACTGAAATTTTAGGAAACATAAGTAAAAAATGTCTCAATTTTTTACTTTAGCCTGGTTTCCATGTGGTGTGTCAATATTCACAGGAGAAGTAGAGGAGATTGAAGTGATAGATTTTCTATTAAGCTCAACTGCGCTCAAATATGTTGCATACTATAATGTCCCATCCTTTGATGCAGGAGTGAAACAAGTTATCTATGACAACATACTGCATTACTTCCAATATGATGTCAATATCTAGTGTTCTAATTTTCAAAAATTATGATTCTTTGTGGTCAAACTTATCCAATGTATAAGTACAAAGCAGAAAGAAGTTGACTAGTAAAGTTAACCAATTATTGGAAATTTGGTGTACAGATTTATTTTTTCCTCTTGCACTCACAGTGCTCTCATTTGAAAATAGCACCCTCTAACACAACCAGTCGAAATCAACAAAGGACTGGACACTGAATAATAGCAGAGAAACTCGCCCTGGCTGTCAAATACTTATGGTCTTACAGCACTTTCTTCCCAGAACTCATACATGCTACACAGTTGACATTGACTTTCAGTGTACTTTCATTTTAATGTATGTCATCAAATCACTACATTTGATGCATAGTCCAAATGTATAAGTCTTTGTTTATTGCCCTGTTTTTGAAGAAGACAACACCAAGCGCGTGAGAAAATTAGCCTGTAGTCATTTTATCTCATTATCCAAGTGAGGACTCTAGGCACATTTCATAACATATAGCTATGTTTTCTCTTCAAGCTTAAGCATAAGTCTGCTATTACTGTGACTGTAAACTATTAAGGTTGTGCTGACAGGGGATCTGCTTTTTTCTAATATAAAGGCCAGTAACATGGGCTGAGGGGACAAATTACCATGGACATCTGATCTTGGACAAGTGCCGGGGAACACATGAATTATGGCCACCTGGATAGCAAGCTTCCCAAAGTCTGTTTCAGTCAGAGGTTAGATCAAAGAAAAAACTTGAACACTTGGAAGCCTAATTTATGCAAGTAGGGACAAAAAAGACAAAAAAGAAAAAGAAAACAGCATTCATAATGAGTTTATGCAGGCATTTGCTTTTCATTAATGGTATAATAATAATAATAAAAACTAAAGGCCAAATTCTTAATGTTAATCTCAAATACCTCCTGTCTTTCCTACAGTCCAGATTAGAAAAGGAAGCCAGTGGGTTTACATAACACTCCTTTATGCATGAGCAGCCACGTTGACACCTCAGTGTGGAAGTCAACTTTACCATCCCCTACCCGATGAGCACACAGTGACACTCCAACAGGACTGGACAGACGTGTGGGGGGAGGAAGAGTGAGAGAGGAAGGAAGTACAATAAGATCCAAGAATTGATGCGTGTCCACTTTTTTCCCCCCTATATCAAAACAACAACCTGCCCCCAGGAGCAGTAAGCCAAGGATATCTCCACTGACAGTGTTTGTTCAGAAGCAATAACTGTGAAAGTTATCCTTAATCTGTGCACTCAAAAAACTGTACCAGCAGATGTAATGAGTAGTTAACAATCGAACACCAGTAAAATGCAAACATTGACAAAGGGCTGGTCTACCAAATATAAAATAACAGTAAATACACCTTCTACAACTAAAATAGCCTATAAGTCAAAGTATTCAAGGACTCTGGCTTTTACATTACAGGTTTATATATCAGACAGCCAACAATAGTAGATTACTGGCTTCTTCCCATAGTTTTAAGGTCACAGATCAGTCAGAAACACGTGCTAGTTATAATGCAAACGAGCCAACAACGGTGCTCAAAAGCTGTAAATCAAAACACACAAGTAAGCCCTGTCTCCTCAATGAGGGTTCTCAAAAAGAGATGGCACCTACACAAACATGACTCGTGGCGAAAATTAGAAAAGTTATTCTGTATTAAATGAGGAAACAGTCCATGCCCTAGGGTACTAAAGATAAGAAAGAGCTATTGAATGGCCATTGATTTAGTGGTGGAGTCACTGTAAAATATAATGAGGGTCAGATGGTGGGGGCCACTTCATTTTTGAGCAGTACGTGATTGCAATGCTCATCTCCCAAAAAGTGAGCTAAAGGCCATAGAAGAATTGCTAATGTAAGGAAAAAAATAGAACTTATTGCATTATCTTTGCCTCACTGTCAAAGGTCAAACAAAGCCATCTGATGCCAATGATCTTAGTAAGTAAAGCAGAGTCAAGTGCCAGTATGCCAATATCAAACTGTATTCATCCTTGATGATAAAGCACCAGCTACCAAAAGTGAACGGAAATCAATAAAGCAAACATCCAATGCTCAATCAAGCTGAGATGTAATTGCTCAGTCAAAAATAAATGGTGCATTAGAGAATTGAGTGGGGATGAAACTTTACATTAAAATATGCCCTAAATTAAATCATGCACACACACACATTGTGAAATGAGCACAGGCTGGAAAGTGAGTTTGGGGGGGTAGGTGCTCCACTGAGAGCGGGGGAGTGGGGGGGGGGCAAGACTGCATTCAGCCAGTGCCAAACACCAATGATGACTGGTCTGATGACACTGCGCCCTGTCACACCATCTCACAATTCAGTGACTATCTTGTTTTGTCACAATCTGTATGTTGTAAGCAGAAGTGAGTACCCAGAAAATTACAAGGCCCGTTCGTTGTATTACAATCTATCACAACCATAACTCTCCGACAGCACAGCTTTTCAAATTATTTTATGTTTTTTTAATGCTTTTGGCACTGTATCACTGAGATGCTGATACCACTCTGGTCATTTCTTGTGCAGCAGTCTGCATTTTTGTGTTTGATTGCATTATATTCATTCCTCACATATACATACATATATAATAAAGGTGTTTATATATGAGAAATAATATACATCCATATATACATATATATATATATACACACACACACACACACACGTATATAGAAATAAACTAATTTTGTGTATCTAATATTATTTCTGCTTGAAATGATACAACCAATTCAAAAGTAGGTCAAGATGGGGCTCTGTAAGAGAACATGCCGTGTGTTTCCTGTGAGCAATACTTTCATTATTCATGTCGTACGACACAAAACACGCAATAAACCAGCCAACAAATTGTGTCCAAGGTAGACCCTCGACAGATCACTAACTTACAACAATGTTGACAACCACTCACATTCACAGTAGCACCTGACTAATCCTGGATTTCAAAGGCAGATGTCGACCACTTTTATGGGAGAAAATAAAATCTCATATAGGATAGACGTATCAACTGATATTCACAAATACTAATAAATATACATAGAGCATTCTGCTGAAAAAGGAAGATGACTGTGGTTACATCCATCCATCCATCTTCTTCCATTTAGACTTGTGGTTGGGGTGGAACTTATCCCAGCTGTCACAGATAAGAAACAGGGTACATCCTGGAAAGGTAGCCAATCTACCACAGGGATAACACAGAGTCAGACAATCTTTCACACATTCATATTCACACGTTTAACCAATTTAAAACCACAAATTAACCTAACACTTATGTCTTTAGACTCTGGGAGTAAGCCAGTGTACCCAGACATGGGAATATGTAAACTCCACACAGAAAGATCCCAGTAGGGCGGTGGATTCAAACCCAGGACCTTCTTGCTGTGAGGTGATGGTGCTAACTATCTTGCTGTGAGGCTATGGTGTTAGTCACCACACCACCATGCGGCCCTCAATATCTGAATCAGTTAAAAAACCCATGCAGAATAAAAATGCTCTGTACAAACATCTCAATAAAAATCAACAAGCTTGGTTGCAGAGGGGTGGTTTAAACATTTACAGTTGTAAAGTTTACATACCAATCAGTATAAATGTCATAAGAATTTTGGATTTTCTCTAATCCACACATCATGAAAAGTATATATACAGGCTCAAATATATACATACTCCCACTAATATTTAATTAAATGTCCCTTAGCAAGTTGTACCTAGACCAGATGCTTTTGGTCACCATCAACAAGATTCTAGTATAATTCTAGCTGGATATTTGGCCACTCTTCTTGGCACAATTGATACAGTTCATTTAAATTGGTTGGTTTCCTGTCACAGTCCCAGCTTTTAAGCTTAGTTTAAAAAAAATTTCAATAGGATTTAGGTCAGGGCTCTGGGAAGGTCATTCCAGAATCAGTTGTTATGTATTTGGGATCATTGTCCTTTTGGTTTAAGATGGTTTTGCCCTGTGTTTCATTGTTTGATGAAGAGCAGGTGTGCTCGAAACGTCATACACTACTAGATGCAATAAATATGGAAACTGGAGTTCTGCAGCGTGTAATTCTTTTCTATATAAACTTCTGACCACTGCTGTACATGAACAACTCAAAAGTAAAGTTGTACTGCACAATCAAAATACACTGATTACTTTGTGGCTGCACTCTTGTATGTTCTTTCTGCAAATGATCTCTGTTGTCACATAAATGCATATGCACATACGCTTCTACGCTTGATAAAATGGCAGATTTCAAACTGAACTATTCATCTGCAAAGTTTTTTTTTCTTCAAAACAAACTTTAAATGCTTTTAAAAGAAACTTCCCCCATGGTTGACATGCAAAATCCTCAGATGACCCTCAGCTATAAAGGACACAAGAATGAGAGAAGAAATCCAGTTCTTTGATACAGTGCTTCACTGACACAAATGTGTTACCATTTAAGGTCAGCAAGTCTGTTACAGAGAATAACAGAAGTGGTTTTGGTTCTCACAACTGCTCTGGACAGTAACATGTTTTATGATCTATCACTGTTAAGCTTTCTGTTAAGGTTTAACTGAATTGTGTCTCCAGCAGCTTATATGTGCACGCCTTGCAATAAGGAGTAAAGATAGCACAGTTCTGTACAGAAGAAAAAAAATCTACTGATAGAAAGCGTGACAATGGTACAGCAAGTGTTATTTTTCCGGGCATAAATAGATTTTGTGGTCAAACAAAATCAATACTGTAACTTTCTTAGAAAATTGCTGAAGCAATTTGAAAATGTATGCCCAAAGGAATAGAATAAGTTCAGCTTTGTTCTGATCAGCCTGCTTTGGTAGTTTTATAACCTTGTGTAGAGGGGACAAAAACACTAAGCTCTTCCAGTACAGAATGCAGGAGCTGTGCCATTAAGCTTCAAAAAATGCACTCAGAAAAGCTACTTAAATACATTTAATGAGGTGTGAGAGAGCTGTGCAAAGAAGAGAGAGCACTAGGGACTAATGTTTGTACTTGTTCATGCCGCATGTGTACAATTTACACAACACTGAGAATGTCACTGAACTCAATCTTTGTTTCCCCACACAGAGGACAAAGTATAAGTGAGACAGACTCTATGATACAAAATATATACCTAAACACCAAAAAGTATTCTGATAGTAGTGGAATAATTACCAGAAACAAATGCCTCACATCTAGTTAACAGTTTTAAAAACTGTTAATGACAACAGTGAAAATGGGCCAACAGAAACTTGAAGTTGTAAATATGACAAACTCAAAAAAAAAAAAAAAAAGCTGAGTGATGACTGTTTGAAAGGAAAGGGAAAGATGCATGGGCTGAGTTAGTGCTGTTCATCCCTGCAGCTCTCTCTCTGGCACATTCTTCAATTTCATTCTCTCACTTTTTCTTGTCAGCCCACTTGCCTGTCTTATTCCAGCACGCTCATTCTGTCTCACTAATTGTAACTCTCAATTTTGATTACATATCCAAGAGTTCATTGCCCATACCAAGAGAATTTAGAATGGCTACATTTTCCTTTGAGGAAAATATAGCACAAAGATGCAAAATTAAAGCTTTATTACTGCAATGACTCTGAGAGGTACTCACCTCTTTGTTGTTTTCTGTGCTGCAAACAAGTTCTAAATCAAGCTCTCTTTTGTGGGCTAGCTAGTCTAATTTCAGCAGTCAGTCCTAAAATTATTTTTAAGTGTAACTGACATTCAATACTTTAAATACAAAGAGACTTCCACAGTTAAAGTCTCCATTGCTGCTCCCAAAGGCCTTTTGAGCTATTCCACGGTCTATGCTAGGTAAGCTAGAAACATGTTGATAATTTTTCACTGACACCACTAGACATTACAGGATGCACATCCAGATTACTTAATAGCATATGCATTTGTCACCTGTTTGATCATTCAAAGGCTGCAAGGTGCTATGCATTTTAATTTAGGTCCATTTAGGCTGACCGGTTTTGTCCAGTTTAAAAGAAAAATAATTCTAAACTAAATCCACACATATACTGGCAATCACTGTTTTTTTATTTTTATTTATTTAATTTTTTTTTGGGCTGATGCTGGCTGTTTGGGGGAAAAAAGTGAACGAATAACAAAACCCTAGTTTGCAGACTTATTGTATTTATTTTCTATTAGCATTCAAAGACACATTCTTTCCTCTGTGAGTGGAACAACTAGACCAAAAACAGTTGCTGTTTTTGACCAGGATCAGTTAATCAGTTGAAATCAGTTGAACAGTTAAAAGTTTAATGGAAGTTTACTCCTTACAAGACTGAATGACTTTACTATTGCTTCGGTTCCCGTACTGTGCTACATCAAATCAATCTGTCTTTGTATAGCACCATTACTGTCATACAAAAGTGGTTCAAGGTGGTTCAGAACATAATAAAGCAATCACACAAAGTTCCACAAAGCTTAAAAGAGCATTTGTCTCT
Source organism: Pterophyllum scalare (assembly GCA_024447675.2). NCBI lineage: Eukaryota > Metazoa > Chordata > Actinopteri > Cichliformes > Cichlidae > Pterophyllum > Pterophyllum scalare. The sequence continues at coordinate 9,000 of JAMQGT020002041.1, forward strand.
TAAGCAACACTTGAGCAGATTTGGACACAATGCAACAGACCTGAATTTACTGCAATTTAGTTAATAGAGCCCTCTCTCTCTCTCTCTCTCTCTCTCTCTCCAAGCAAACAAAAAACACATTAATAACAGCAAACAACAGTTTCAGACAGAAGGTTACAAAATCAATAAAAAGTGGAGACATTACTCCATAATAATACTATAACAGGAGTTACCTCCATTATGGATTCACCAACACTTGGCCTATGGCATTGAATTAAGGCCCCATATCAGAGGGTACTCTCTCCTCTGTCCACTGTTTGCATATAGTGATGAATAGCCTACAGAGTAATAGTCCAACTTGAACTGAGGGCTGATCCTAAGGAGCTGTTGTGGACAGGCAAAGGCTCATTGTTCCACTAGCATGCCTGCAGCTGTACTAGACACAGAGTGTAGTGTACCATTGGCTGGTACTGGCCTATATTACACTGCATCCCTCAACAACAGGGAGGAGGGAAACTCATCATGACCTTGCACTGGGAACAACTTCCTCAAACATTTTGGTCACCTCAAAACCACAGACACATATTGCAGACAAGTGCTTCACTCACTCAGCAAGTTATTTTTTAACTGGTTTATATAATCTTTAAGAATTCATTTTAGAGCTGCAACTATCAATTATTTTAGTAATTGAGTATTCTTATTCCATTGATTACTCGAGTAATTGGATAAGAAATACTTTTTCGTATTAACAGTTCATCTGCATAGTTTAACTTCCATACTACAGTTTTTTTGTTGTGTGAAATAGCGCAGCTACAAAGTTCTCTTTTCTTCACTTGCTGATCAGGCGGTTGACGAAGGACCTCCAGTTGTTTCCCAGTAAAGATTTAATGGTGGTTACAGGGAAAAAAACTTTTTTGGACGTTAGAAAAGCATTTACTTTCGCTCCACCTGAGCTCACCGTCACTATAATGGGTCCACCTCTTTGCACTTGCATAGACAGACTGCATGTAAAACAGCTACCTGCTGCTGTTGTGTTAGTGTTTTTGTTGAAAAACTGGGGGCTGAAAGAGCTTAAAGTTGTAATGCTTTGTATTCGCATGCATTCTCCTAAATACATTTCTACTGCAGGTCTATTTTTAGTCACTAACCAGGGATTAAAGTATAAAAAATATTTTGAAGGGGAAGGGGTCCTTCTGGTACAGAACGATCGTGCTAATAGTGAATCCGTTCTGGAAGCAGAAGTAGAGAAAAAAATATCATCTGAAATTCTCAGCACAGCGAGCACAACACACAAACACGACAGAGAGCGGTGGAGGCGTGGAAAAACATGTCAGTGATGATCCACTTAGTGTTAAAGGGCATCCGTTGCAGTGACGGAGATCTTTTTAGAACCTTTTTAGGGTTTTTTGTTTTGTTTTGTTTTTTTTATAATCAAATTATTCGAGTTACTCGAGGAATTGTTGCAGCCCTAATTCAACATAACTTAAGATGTTACTTCACTGCTGGGGGTGTGAACTTTGTTCACCTAGCCACTTTCAGTTAACTCAAAGTCATGTGGAGAATGAGAAAAGTGAATTATTTTCCAGGGTTCTCAGGGAGCCAACTTCCACAGTTCACATTTGAAAGCCTGCAAAAATGAACACATTTTTAACTAGTCACACTTAAATTTCTCTTCAATTATACAGTAGTTTAGCCTTAAGTGGGGTATGGTTTTTCCAGCTAAATGCACACTCTCTGTACTGTTTGTATGTGTGACAAATCACTAGATTCAGGTACTTAAACAAAAGTTCTTGATGCAGCTGCTTTTTCTCCTTGCAGAGCATGGGTTTTTTTGCCTAACTAAACTGCACAACACTACAATGGTATCTCCCCCACACAACACTGGCAGAGAGCCATGCAACACCAACAAAAAGGGCATTTAAAGTACATCCTAATGCTGACAAACTTTTAAAAAAAATACTCGATCTCAGCTTCAGCCCCATTGATGACATTATCTTTAATAATGTACCAAGGTACACAGGCTGTAATTACTATTCAATTAATTATCCTAAGACATTGCATAGGAGAGCAACAAGACTAAATGACAAAAATCAATGATGGCCCTTTCTTTCCCCTGCTTCCACTGCTTAGATGGCATGTTAGAGGTTGGTTTGCCACTAAGCATTTCTTCCCTTTGAACTGTGGCCACATTAAAAAGACAAATCTTTCTCCCTATGAATGAGCAATGCTTCCTTCCTGGCAAGGAGTTTGCTGTGAAGATAATCACTGTAGGCTGTTGCTTTACCTAAGTGTTGAGCGTGTAGGAGGGGACATGTTCATCTTTCTTCCAGCACTCGTTAAATCCTCACATGCTGTTCCTCTTTCTCTGTGTCAGCGAGTACCCTATCATTTTGGGTGACGATGAAAAACTGGGATGATGAAACAGCACAGATGCTGACGTCTCCCCCTTCCTCCATGAGCAGACACACAGAGGGAGATATAGACACGGACCAAAAAAACACAAAACACACCCAGAACACACACATCTAAGCATTCTCTTCACATCTCACTGCAAACGCTCTCTGAGTAACACTAGCGCTGAGGCATAGCACGGAAAATCTCTGGATGAGCCTTTATACATATATGGATGATGAGGATGCATTTTGAGTGCCACTAGCCTGGCGAGGATAGGTGGGGATCAGGAACAGGAGGAGCAGTGTGAGCAGAATTCAAAATAAATGAAGCAAACTGAATTATTTAGAGGTACAAACTGAGAATTCAATCTAGGTTTTAAAAGGAAGTGGAAAATTGCCACAAAAAGCCAACCATGGTCCCCTTGCATTGAGCCTAAACCGCCCAAACCACTACAGGAAGGCTGAAAAATATCTATCCACTCGGAAGGAAACGGAGAGGTGCAAAGAGGCTAACCCCCGGATTCACTACAGTTTCTCAGGTTTGAGTCACGCAGGTCTTTCCGGTCTCCACCACTATATTTCATCAGCCCACTATCTCACAGTGGGCTGTTTATCCCTTCACACTACCTCTCTCTCCACACTAAATATATTTATTATCCCGCTGTGTGTTGCAGATGAGCTCCTTTGGCTGTGTTACTATTACTGGGCAAAGTACAAGAGGCCAGATGGAGAGAAGGAAGCATAAGAGAAATCAGAGTAAGCAATTCTGCACAACAGCCAGTTCACGGATGCAAGACTAATGGTGGCAAAACTGAGCGCACATAATCAATACGCATCTCCCCTAATCAAACAGGCCAGATAAATCAGATGACTCTACATGCCTTGTATGGTCTGGGGCCCTCAGATTCAATGTTACCCTTACTCCTCACCAAAGACAGCTTTGTTTAGGAATTCCTGCATCCTATCAGTTACTGAAAGCCCTTAATATGTTTCAAACAGGTGCTACTAGCTGCTAGCAGATGTCAGCATGTCAAAGCAAAGATCAGTATGCAAAAACACATTTATAGCATTCTGAAGACCAAATAATGCAACAAACCAAAATACTGTAATGACTTGCCTTTGCTGAATGCTTGTAATGCTGAATATTAAGAGTATGCCCCAATACTTGCAGGTCATAAGCAAATATTATTTTTGCTCATTGCAAGCAAAAACATTTCCTTTTATTGCTTAACAAAACATCAGCTTCCACTGAGAAAATGGGATATGTTATATAAAGTCTGAAAAGTTTAAAATATAGATCCCTAGAGATGTCACCAGAACCTTTTGATGCCAAAAATTCTGAAAACACCTCAATACTTACAGTACAGTAATACAGTACTATAGGCAGCTTATGTACCAAGTAGGGTGAATAAAATTTTATATATATATATATATATATATATATATATATATATAAATAAACACACACACACACACACACACTGCTCAAAAAAATAAAGGGAACACTCAAATAACACATCCTAGATCTGAATGAATGAAATATTCTCATTGAATGCTTTGTTCTGTACAAAGTTGAATGTGCTGACAACAAAAATCACACAAAAATCATCAATGGAAATCAAATTTATTGACCAATGGAGGCCTGGATTTGGAGTCACACACGAAATTAAAGTGGAAAAACACACTACAGGCTGATCCAACTTTGACGTAATGTCCTTAAAACAAGTCAAAATGAGGCTCGGTATTGTGTGTGGCCTCCACGTGCCTGTATGACCTCCCTACAATGCCTGGGCATGTTCCTGATGAGGTGGCAGATAGTATCCTGAGGGATCTCCTCCCAGACCTGGCCTAAAGCATCCGCCAACTCCAGGACAGTCTGTGGTGCAACACGATGTTGGTGGATGGAGCGAGACATGATGTCCCAGATGTGCTCAATCGGATTCAGGTCTGGGGAACGGGCGGGCCAGTCCATAGCTTCAATGCCTTCATCTTGCAGGAACTGCTGACACACTCCAGCCACATGAGGTCTAGCATTGTCCTGCATTAGGAGGAACTCAGGGCCAACCGCACCAGCATATGGTCTCACAAGGGGTCTGAGGATCTCATCTCGGTACCTAATGGCAGTCATGCTACCTCTGGCGAGCACATGGAGGGCCACACGAAATGCCACCCCACACCATTACTGACCCACTGCCAAACCGGTCATGCTGAAGGATGCTGCAGGCAGCAGATCGCTCTCTACGGTGTCTCCAGACTCTGTCACGTCTGTCACATGTGCTCAGTGTGAACCTGCTTTCATCTGTGAAGAGCACAGGGCGCCAGTGGCGAATTTGCCAATCCTGGTGTTCTCTGGCAAATGCCAAGCATCCTGCACGGTGTTGGGCTGTGAGCACAACCCCGTTTGTGCAGACACATGCACATTTGTGGCCTGCTGGAGGTCATTTTGCAGGGCTCTGGCAGTGCTCCTCCTGTTCCTCCTTGCACAAAGGTGGAGGTAGCGGTCCTGCTGCTGGGTTGTTGCCCTCCTACGGCCTCCTCCACGTCTCCTGGTGTACTGGCCTGTCTCCTGGTAGCGCCTCCAGCCTCTGGACACTACGCTAACAGACACAGCAAACCTTCTTGCCACAGCTCCCATTGATGTGCCATCCTGGATGAGCTGCACTACCTGAGCCACTTGTGTGGGTTGTAGAGTCTGTCTCATGCTACCATGAGTGTGAAAGCACCACCAACATTCAAAAGTGACCAAAACATCAGCCAGAAAGCATAGGTACTGAGAAGTGGTCTGTGGTATATATATATATATATATATATATATATATATATATACACACACATATACACACACACACACACACATATACACATATACACACACACACACACATATACACATACATACATATACATAATACATACACACACACACACTCAAGCAGCAGCAAAACAAACACAGCAAAGGATCTTAATGAGGCAACACCCCATTTCAACAACATCTAAGTGCAGTTATCAGAAACGTTAACCCGCCCGGTGCACACGTTATCGTTATCCATGTAACTATCAGCAATTACCTAACAGACAGCTAATGTGGCAGTAAAGTTATCATTAAGGTATTAAGGCAATAAAATGATAACATTAATGTTATCATTCCCGCCTGTCTGTAACATTAATAGACAGTGCTAATTTGATAACATAATTCTGTCTAAAAAGTATTGAACTGAAACAGAAAATTGGCTACCAGCAACTACACACAAACAGTGGCAGCCTGTCTTACCAGTTCTGATGAGCAAGGAAACAGTGCCAAGTCATCAAAAGTGCAAGAAATAAACAGGACTGCAGCTGAATCCATTTGCACAGATCAGTCTCTCTATTTTATTTTTTTTTAACTCTTCATTTTATAATTTTTTCCCCCATGGTATTGACTATGGCTATTGGTATTGAGCTTTAAATTCTAGTATCACGGCAACCCTACACTTGAGTGTCAGCAATAATGTTTTGATTAAAAAAAAAACTAACAGTGCAGATATGTGTCGTAGGTGTGCATGTTTACATTGTTAGTGAAAGATTTGTGTACATTTCAAACCTGCCAATGCTCCTGACTGACTTGAGAAACAGGTTTGCAGAAATGTGGGAATTTCCAAAGCATCTGACATGTAAACCATCAAACCCAAGGCTGCCCACTCTGTGTTTGATTTGTATGCAATATTAAAGGTGCAACCCCCAGCTACCACAACTATAAGTTTAAGTTTGAAGAATCCTAACATCAATGAGCATGTCTACGGGGGAAACAAAAAATTTTTAGGTTACACTCTACTCTAACTACTCTTGGGCTTTGCTTTTCCTCATTTCTAGTATGAAGTAATCAACTCAGTGAAATAATGTGAAACAAGAATTTCTAAACCAAAATAAGGAAATAAGGTTTCTAAAAAGAATGAGATCTCTTCCTCTGAGGCTCCTGTAGTTTTTTTTTGTTTTGTTTTGTTTTTTCGGTCTATCGCATACATCAATCCATTTTCCCTACAGACATACCAGTGGATATCTTCAGTAAGAAACTTAGTTATGTTTGTGGTGTGCTGGACATGTAGCAGCCTGTTATGTTGTACTGGCTGGATGTGCTTGGGAAAAGAAAAACTATTTTATTGCATAAAATGGTACTGATCACATCTTGTGATCTGTACCAGAGAGGACAGCGTCAACTTTAGCTTATCGGTCCAGTGAACCACCAGTGCACCTGACTCAAACAGGCTGTCCTGAACACAGTCCTAATTTATAAAGTGCTCTACAAACCTGAGGATTTATGGCTAGCAGGTGGATTTTCCTATTACAGTGCAGCTAGCCAACAATGAAAAACCACTTTCTGCTTAAGATACACAGAGTGAAAAAGAGTATATCCTTGGTTTTAACATAAGACTCATTGATACAACCAGGGGCAGTGCAAAAGTGACCCCCTTGCACTGCTTTTTAGTTTCAGTTTTCTTATTTTCTACTGAGTTATTGGTTCTGTTGGCTAACAAACTAATGATCAGTAAGTCTATTAGCAGTAACCTACCTAGTGACGTCACATTCTAATTAATTCACATTAATGGGTGCACAAGTTTTCAACTCATTTTGGATTTTCTCTGATCTGATGCATACACCCCCACTAGTATTTGGTTAAATGTCCCTTAGCAAGTTGCACCTCAACCAGACACATTTGACAGCTATCAAGAACCTTCTGCCATAATTCTGGCTGGATATCTGACTACTCTTCTTGACAGAATTGGTAGAGTTCATTTAATTTGGTGCCTTTCCTGGCACGGACCTGGCTTTTAAGCTTAGACCACAAATTTTCAATAGGGTTGAGGTTCAGGCTTTAGGAAGGCACCCTCTCAGTCCATGATGATGTAAAATTCACATCGCTATGGACAGTGACACTGGTGTTCCAGCAATTTCCAGACAGATTTTAGCCTTGGTGGTTTCTGGATTGTTCAGAAACATCTTTCATTTTCCACAATTTCCTCTCATCTGAGGGTGACAGTTTGGGTCTTCTTCCAGAACTTGGTAAAGTGGTGACACGTCCATATAACTTGTACTTATGTAAAGAAATCGTTAAAAGCCCCGAATTACCCTGACATTCATGCCCATGATGAGTAGATGTAAACTTCTGACCACAACTTTAAATTATGTAAATATCACATGACCATTGCTGCTTTAGAAAGCTCCTGAAAACCTCCCTCTCAGAATCTGATGGAAATTTTATTGTCAATTAATCTTTTCTTCCCATATCAATTTGTGTACAGAAGTGAAGTCCAAAGACAAAAAGCAGCAAGCTGCAACTGGAGAATGTTTGTTATTTTTCCTAAAACAGGATTTAAACGTCTGGCTTAAATGTTTGGGTTTTTGTTTTTTGTAATTTAATTAAATGGAAAATTATTTTTCGCACAAGGTGTTTGATCATGGAATCCAAAAACAAGTCAGCCTTGTTTTTGTCTATGCGGTTACTTCCTACCTTTGTGCATAGCAGAGCTTCCATTCCCTTAACTGGTGACTATGTATGTATGTCACATGGGCCTTCAGTGTACTTCTTCCACTGAGCAGAAGGAATATTTGCTACAGCACTGTAACAGAGTCCAAATATAATGCTGAAACTTCACATGTGTGGTTTTTAACTGCACTACTGAGTAGGAGGAGATTTAGTAGTTACCATGGTGCAAAAAAAAAAAAGGAGAAAAAAAAGGAATCTGAGATGCTGTATCAGCGATGGTGTTTTCATGTGCCTGCACTGTTCTCGTTGCACACAAGGCAGGGCTTCCACAATAATACTATCACATTTCTGCCAGGCTCCACCTCACACAGATCACACTGCTGCCTTCAAGGGCTTGAACGAACATCAAAGGCAACTGTGTGATTTTGCATTCCTGTCAAGAGCATTACAACCTCTGGAGCTTCCCTCCTCATGAAAAGCCCCCTCGTTCCCACAGCCATCTTTAATGATTTTCTAAACACTCAGGGTTTAGTGGCACAGAGCATGATAGTGTGAGAGTCAAGTAAACACACGAGGCTTCCACTGTGCATTTTTGGTATGAACAGTCACTCTCTCCTCCTCTCCATCTTTCTTCCTCTTCACGATGCACGTGTACCTCCCGTGGGCAAGGGGAGGGTGGCAGAGAAAAATCAGGAGGCAGAGCGCCAGAGCCTCGGATACCAGCACTGCGTGCATCAATGATAGTGTGGCTGGCTGCCCTGCACAAAATATTATTTACCGCTCACACTGAAGAGAAATTACAGCAGCAATCCTCTCCTCAAGCAGGAAAACCAGCTGACCTGGCAACACTTAGAGAGAGGCCAGGAGGAGGGTCAGGAACTATAATTATTATATTGCTTCTCCCTATTCACTCTCGGTATCTATACTGCTCACACAGCGTGTGAGGGATTCAGCTCAGTGGTGACAACAGGTTATTGGTGCATAAGAAGTGGATAAAGAGGCAGTAAAGGCAGTTTTACATTTATAAATGCAGATACTCCACTTTCTAGCTAGCCCACTCATGATGAACCTATGAGAAGGGCAATGAAACCAGTGGATGAACTTTAAAGGGGTAAGTATTAAATTGACCAATTGTGAAATATGATGCCTAAGCAACTGATGTTGGCAAAATACCAGCTTCCTCTACTAAAAAGATTCTAGTGGCCAACCACATACTAGGGACTGTGGTGCAGTTAAAAACCATTAAGCATCCCGAAGAGGAACAAATAATCATTATCATCAGTATTGGTTCATTTGATTTCAACTAACAGATGAGTTGTTTAACTTAAAAACAAACTACCATTATAAACTGTCTACTGGATGTGTAAAATCACTTATTTTCTATTTAAAAGGATATGTAAGAACCTGGATCAAGTGGCATACTTTGCAACACGAGAAAGCACACCTGTTTTGATGCATTTCTTTATTACTTATAAGTGAGTGCACATTTTTAGCAGTCTGGAGCCCAGAGAATAGTAACCAATTTCTCTGGACACAGGTAGGTATCATCTTAATTGAACTGCAGTTTCCAGTTGTTTTTGTTTTATTTTTATTGCTTTTAGTGCCATTACTGGTATTACTTGTCATTATTATTTATGTTCCACTTTTTAATTTTTGCATTTTGTCATAATTTTTAGTGTTTTAGTAATTTGTAAACAATTTCCATTATTAATAATATCTTATTCTTTAACATTATTGTTCTTATTGTTAATGATAATCTTGTTGTTGATGATGATGATGATGATGACGATGACGAGAGCGGCCTGTAGTAACTGTACTCCCCGCATCAGCATAAAACTCCCACTATGATCTAAAAGTGCAGTTGACTGCGTTAAAGCCAACTTGCATCTGTCGTGACTTCCTAGCTGCTAAGAACTTACCTAACAGCCAGCTGATCGACTAACGAGAGCCATGAAGTGAGACAGCAGCTGGTTCGTGTTGTCTGGCAGTGTGAGGAAAGCAGTTTGTTGTAACGTGTGTGGTTTGAAACGCAATTACAGAGAAGACAGCATAGAGGAATTAGATCACACAAGTGCCCGCTCAGCGCTTCTTTTTTTTGGGGGGGGGGTACAGCAGTTAAACGTTAGCACTGGCAGCTGGATGTCATAAGCTAACAATGTACGTGTGTGTGTGTGTGTGTGTGTGTGTGTGTGTGGTGTGGATGCCAGGAACACATACCCAATGGTTCAGTCTTCTTCGTAGCATTTTTTTTTCTTTTTAATTTCACAATGCTGATGAACTCTTCAGATTCAACAGACGCCTCCGGGCTCTGCTTCAGTTTCTCCGGGGAATAACTTTACATGTATGTTAGTTAACGTGCTAGCTCCTTAGCTATCTATTCTCTACTCTAACGTTAGTTCTAGCTATATGAAATGCCGCAGCGACGCTACATCGTTTCCATTTTCTTTGATTTCGGTATCTTCGCACCATTCGCATTCTCTCTCCCCTCTGAATATTTTCCGCGTTGCGGTGTACTAGTCGCGCTTCCCGCTGCTCAAGGCTGAAACAGTCCCTGACATTTCGCTCTGTGCCCTGTTGCTTACACTCGACCGAACCATTTGTCGCGCTCAAGTCTCGCCTTCCCGCTGACTCAAAAAACTGGCTACCACCACGGTAAAAACTAACTTCTCCTACGAGTGCCCGTACACAGGTCGCCTCACCTCCCTGTCAAACAATTTTCACTCCAGCAGCAACAGCGGCAGCCCACTAACGTTCCCACGTTCACAAGCTCCACCCGGCGAAGGTGCGGCTTGCATTGCACTATGGGTAATGTGGTCTGAATTGGCGCACTAGGGGGGAAGAGCATGGCACCAAAGGTCAGGGAGTATCGAGTGAAGCCCGTCCCTACATAGCCGTTTCTGACGAGTGTTTCTAAGGATGACTAATGTGCTTTAGATTAATTTTACACATTGATCTGAGTTCAACCATTATGTGTATGTTTCCGTAAATGTATGCATTAGGCAATATTTTATGCCCCAAATAACTTAAATGTAAAGCACATTGGGCCACAAGCAATAAAATCATCTTAGTTAATGTACAGCAACATTAAAGGCACTGACAGGCAGGTTAACAAGATACAAACAAGCACCAATGCTAAAAGATGAGATATATGGCCTAAAAAATAAACACAAATAAACTACAAGTTACAGGTTCAGCATCAGTCAGCCACCTAATTCCCTCACTAAGTAGGCTAAATACAGAAAAAAAAATTGTAAAGCAAAGCTTGTTTTTATAGTTTTGCTCTATAGTATTCTTACACTCATCTGTTCTCTTTCTATTCCAGTAACTGTGATATCAGTTGCTGTTCTGTCTGCTAATCATCTCTGGGGTTTTGTGACTCACATGTTGACTTGTGTAAGCTAAAGCCATTCAAAATGTGGGACACTGTCTCAATATGTGGGACATGAGATAGCCTATAAATGCTGTGCAGTCACCACATAAATGATGACCTGATACTGACAGTAAGTAAGTAAGATCATCTCCTTACAATGCTGGGAAGCTTTGGGCCCTGCATTCTTGTCCATGTTATTTTAAACAGCATCTACCTGAACCTTGCTGCAGACCACATAAGTACTCACCCATGGCAATGGCACTCCTCAGCAATGCACCTTATAACACCTGTAGTTCTTCAGCTCTAGATACTCAAAAGCCAGGGACACTCACTCAGCATACTAGCTCCCCAGACATGCTGGAACAAGTTCTGGCCATGGAGGCCCTAGCCCACAACCTACAGGTCCCAGAGAGTTTATTGTCAAAGTCCCAATGCCAGAGAGCACAGGACTCCCCTGGAGGTCCCGCCTCCATTCCACAACAAGTCAGAACTTATTTGACAGTCCAACAGGGCATGCCTAAATGAGGCAACCCTGTGGGAATATTATTACTTAGCAAGAAACTAGCAAATCTGTTTTAAAGCTTCCTTTGCAGAAAACCTTTTTATGCACCTCGTTTTGATGCATCTCCTGACATGACTACATGAACTGGATGATCTTTCAAGTTTGGAAAGAGGGGAATCTGAAAATTATACTTGAAATTACACTAAAAAAAAATAATAAACCAAAAGGCCAGCAGTCCGTCTGTATAGAAGTAAATCTTAAAAATGGTACTGAACATATTTTGTAATTTATGTAAATGAGATATTTCAGAAAGAACAAAAGCATCATCCAGATTCATGATCTCTACCATCAAATGTCCCGTCAGATCCTGTTTTAGCTGGCCAAAAATTACATGCTCAGGGATACTTAACTGCTTTCTGAATCAGTTGTTAGTTATCTAATCACTTTGTTTTCACAAAATAAGGGGAAGTCATCTGTTATTGTGTTACTGTGGTAATGTTATGCCACAGTGTTCAGCTTTAGAAAAACAGTACTGTTCAGTTACATTCTGAAAACACGAGGGGAAAAAATCCTTCCATAAAATGATTGTGTCCGAATCTTTAACCTCAAAATCCATACACTCATCATGCTCGAGCTAGATGCTGTAGGGTGTGGGTCATAAGCTATCCTCTTACAGTCACAAGCTTGTATTTGTGTTAGTCATGGCATGAGTGGACTCAGCAGTTTTTTTTTTTGCATGTGGCATAATATTTGCATTTTTGCTTTGGTCACTCCCCTACTTTAAATGAAATGTGGTTATATTGAAAATTGGTTCCAGTGCGAAAGCAGATGAAGTCAATTTGAAAAGGAAAAAAAAAATTGTTCATATGTTATCTGAATCATCAAGGACAGTGGCTCACTCTGAGAAATGTGCGTGTGTGTGGTTGTGAAAAAGTGATGGAAGCCATAAAACACTGACACTGGGTGGTCACATGGTGCATGTAGTTTGTGGAAACTAGGTGGTAGCCTTGACAAAGATAACCACAGGCTTATTTAAGCTACAAGTGAAACCACAAAGGGCAACTCTTTAGACTTTTTGCTCAACATTTGAAGGTCTGTTTTGTTAAGTAGTAGTGTCTGGTATTAGCTGTTATGTAATGCACAGAGATATCAAATCAAGACATGCAAAACTTGAATACTACTCTACATACTTTAACATAGCTATGAGGCAGCAGTAAGCTTGGTTTTTGTCTAAAGAACCTGCTGAAAAAATCAGTGGCCATCAGATTCCTGTCAGAATGATCATATCTTAAATAAGATTACATATTATAAGAGATAACCAAATGTTCAAATCAGAATATAATCACTTCATTATTAAAGTATTTTCTTCTTGTTTTGTTTGTTTCTTTGAAACGTATTCAGTCCAATCAAAAGCCAACAAAAGCAGTTTTAACAACTGTATAAGGAGGAAGTATAGGTCTGTGATGTGTCACATCACTTCTTGTCTAATGAACCACTACAGAACTGTAAATTGGGCTCTATCTCCACCATGTGGCAAAATTAAGAAATGGCTGATTATATTTTCTTCTGTCCTATACTGTATGTTGAATCTTGAGAATTCCTTTCTTCTTTTCCTTTCTGACGACTTGAGTTCATTTGAGCTGAGAAATCTAAAACAGTGACTCAGGACAAATTACAAACGGCAGCCCCATTATCACTTAAAACGCAACCAAATTCAATGAGTTTGTTAAAAAAAAAAGTGACAGACGAAAACTTTCTTGAGTGCAAGAAAATTGAAGACGCTGAAATCATTTCCCTGCTGTCACAATTTTAATACCTGATCTGGAGCTTTAGATGCAGTTACAAGATGCTCTTTGACAGCTTTTATCTACTACCTTACGGAGGAAGATTGTTTGATGCATCTGATTGCTCAAAAGCTGATACTAAATGGGAATTGTGGTGCAACTATTTTATGTCTTTGATGCTTTTTTGTGTGTTTTTTGAATATTAAATTAGTTGTGACTTAGCAAGATGTCTCAAGGACTAAGTAAAGCTGTTACCTTTGTCAGAGGGATTGGATTCATACCTGTGAAACTATAGATCACAAAGTCAAACTACTGTTTTAAACTTGGACCTATTATGCTTTTACTTATTTTCTATTGTGTATTTAGTGTTGCAGTGTTGGATGTTCACGTAGTCAAAATTCTAAATAATGAAGTCGGCATTATGTGCTAGCAATCAGAACAAAGTTGGCCTCTGAGATCACAGAATGTTGCCCGACGGTCAGATTGGGCCAGTGGACCATCTCAATTGGGCCCTCTGTTTCCTGAAAGATAACCTGAACCCTTGCTTGCCACAAAAGGACAATAAAAGTCAACATTTTCTCTCATAACATTCTTGCATTTTTAAAGAAGGACCCAGGACTGCCTGTTATCCATCCATTCACTTCCACTTACCCTGTTGGGCGAGAGGCAGGGTATACCCTGAACAGGTCACCAGCCTGTCACAGAGCCAACACAGGGAGACAGACAACCTTTCACACCTATGGGCAATTTAGATTAGTCAATTAATCTAACCTCAGTAAGTGCATGTCTTTGGGCGGAAACCACACATACACAGGAAGAACATGCAAACTCCACAAGGTGGAATCAAATCCAGACCTTCTAGATGTTATTCTAACTGTGAGGTAGCAGTGCTAACCACTGCACCACCGTGTTATGTCTAACAACATTCACAGAGTTTAGCATAATTCAGTTGTCCAATGTATGGCTCTTCACTTATGTTATCGTAGTCATTATGGCCCTCTGAAAAGAAATGTTCCCCACCACTGCCTTAGAGGAAGAAAAACCAGAAGGATAAATAAAGATTTTTACTCATCACGGTGCAGAATCCATGAATAAAATGACCGTAACCTTGAAGTGGCTACAGGGTCACAACACTGTAGCAACAGGAGACTGAAAAGGAAAAAGTCAAGGGTTGTATTTAAAAAAAAACCCCAAAAAAACCGCGTGTGTGTGTGCGTGTTTATACTATTTATTTATTTATTTATTGCTACTCTTTGATTTGGTATGCACATCAGTGGAGCAAACGTTTGTTTGTTGCTGTAATTCAATGCATGTCCACATGGTGGCAGCCGGGTAACATCAATAGGACGTTAAAAACCTGTTGCTTCGCGGAAAGATCATAGCTGCTGCTTAAAGTTCATTGTTATAAAAATTTATGCTTTTCATTCAGGACTGCATAACCGTCAATATTATTTTAACACTGAAAACGTCTACATACGTCTAAGTATCTCTGAAGGTGTTTCATTGGTTGTGTTTGCAAGGCATAAGTATTTCTACTCTCAAGTGCCTGCAGGAAGCGAGAAAACCAGAAAGCACCATGGGATAAACACTGATTCCGGAATCCAAAAAATAATAATAATAATAATGCATATGCTTTATGAACAAATCATTTGAGATACAACCCGCTATGTGTTGATGCATCTGCAAGAACATTTTATCTCAAAGTGAAAGTTCAAAGGATAATAAGAATAATACACAATATTTTTGTAGTAAGTTGTTCCGGTCTGACTATTTAAAAATTTATTGAAGCATTCCATACATAGTTTCTATCTTTTACATCATGTTAAATGTTTGTAAACTTATTAAGTTAAAAGCCTTGTTAAATGACTAATTATATAATGCAGCTTAAGTTGATATCCAGAGAATGCTGCTGGTTCTGCATTCTGATCCTGCATGAAGTGTACAGTATCTGCTGAATAAAGTGGGCATTCCTGTAGTGGTTCTGCCCCTGTGTGTCTCATTCGTAGCTCTGAATTTAAACTGACAGCCCCTTTAGAGGAGTCGGGAGACTTCCCTAGCCATCTGTCTTAGCGCAGCCCCCCTTCCACACCCCCTTCCCTCCCTCCACACATCCCTCATTCCCACACTGGGTCTTTGTCAGCAGTTCCTGTCCCTGGACTAGGCGTGGCGTGCGCAGAGGCTGGGGCGACCGTGGGTGCTTTCAGAGGCACCTGCAGATGGGACAAAGGGCCAAGGGTGCTGGGGCTGAAGACAGATTGATGCTTTGTGCACTGAGGCTGGAGAGAGTGAGAGAGTGAGAGAGCGCGCAAGAGAGAGAGAGTTAGAGAGAAGGGAGTCGGGGGGAGGATAGTTAGCTGAGAAGTTTTCAGGGAGAGGATTTTAGGGGGAACAGGGGTGGGTTGGGGTGAAGGGGGAGGTCTGTCACTCTAGTCTGTGTGAGTCCAAGCTTTGGAGGACCCAGAAAGATTGACAGCTTTTGTGGACTGCATCTCTGCACAATGGTCGTGCTTTAATGGGCGGTAAAGCTAGAGTAGAACTTTGGGGAAGGTTTCGAAGGGAGGTGGTGCTCGGTAGTGGTTGCGATGGTGGCGGTGTGGGGAGGCTAAGAGATGGGGGGCCAAAGGCTTTACTGCTTTGCTTGGTGGGGACCAATTCATGGGTATTCAGTCCAAGGCTCGTTATTCACTGAATGCATCCAGTGGAGGAATGCAGTAGCATCAATTAGAATGTGTTAGGAGATAGCAATGCAGGGAAGAAAAACCTTTCTCTCCCTTTTGCTCGCAGGACAACACAGTCCCACTATAGGAGGTGTCAGAGCCACAAAGCCTTTTTTGTGGGTCTCTCTCCATTACATTACCAGTGCAATATGTAAGGTGGGGACTCTTTTGATTTAAATTAAGTGGAAAAAACACTAAATCCTATTTTTATTCAGCAGGGATAATGGCGTTATACTCTATAAAGGTCTTTAACTACTTATCTGTGGCTTAAAATCTTCCCCAGCTCCCTTTTCACTCTATTTCAGTGTCTTACTCTCATTGGAGGCATTATATTTATTCAGTGGTAGAGGGTCAAAGACAGACTGTTAAACAAAGTTGCTTGTAGCCTTAACTGCCGCATCACTTCTAATTGTGTATCACTGGGTCAGCGGTTTGTTGTGTTGTCCCCCTGTAAGAAAGGACGAGCGGATATGAATTTAAACAGTATCTAGTAAGGCATTGTTTGGAGTGGGCTTGGGCCACCACTTCAGAATCAGAGAGCCTTTTAGAAAAAAAAGAGGTGTTTTTTTCCTCTATAACTTTTAAGACAGTTATATAAAAGAAGGGGAAGGAGCGGAAAACAGTTTGATGGTGATCACATGTTGAGGTTGACACACCATTCTGCTTTTTTGAATGTAGAGAGGCCAGTCATACATGCCATTCAACCTAATTAGATGGCACTTAATTGAATGCTTTTTCAGACTGCATACAGCAAACACATTCTGTATTTGAAAACAATGAAAATAGCTTCAATTTCAATCAGCCATGTCCCTTAGGTTTTTCCCCCACTAAAACATCCCTGCTAAATTTCTAATTCACACTACTTGGGGGAAATTTAGAAAACAGGCATCACGTGGGGGGGGGAGCGGCTATTCTGCACCGACTAACTTGAACAAACTGATTTTTAAGTTTTCCATCCATGCACTCAGCATCCATTTTGTCTCCAATTTCCTTGCTTTTAACACAAGATGATACAGATGGCATGTGTGCTGAATGTGTGCGGAATTTTTGTTCTCCTTAGGTTTAATGAGAACTAACTGGCAGGAACCTCTTCTAGAAAGGTGTGGATTTCAATATGAGCAATTATGCTTCATTTGAAGCCAAATGAGCCAAATTTGCATCCTCTGAAAAGAGAACCAGAGTTAAACTGTATGAAAAGTGCAGTAAATTGGGGCAAACATCACAACGTGCAGAAATGCATCTCCGCTGTAATTGTGTAATTGTAGAAGAGCTCTAAATGCACGGCCCAATTAAACTTGCTTCTTCTGCAAGGCAAAGAATTGGCAGGTTATTATGCAGGAAAGTATCAGCAGATCTAAATAGCTGCCTCCTTCATGGGTGGGGATGGAGGGTGAGATCATTTGCAGCAAAATGGAATATCTGATCAAATATGGACAGATGTCTTCATACATGTCGAGCGGCTGTGAATTGGATTGGAAGAGGCAGGATAGATGGATGGCCTCGTCTAAGAGATAGAGCTTCCTGCCCTGAGTACTGAGGGGGCACAAGAGGAAGAGGGGGAGAGAGGGGGAAGGTTAGGCTCGCAGTGGGGGGAGACATTTCCCTGAAACACCAGTTGATGGGTTTCTCCCACAAAGGGTGGAGTGACGCATTCTGCACTGCTGCAGAACAGCCTGGTCTCTGTCTGGATTAGGCCCTGCAGCACACAAAAGAGAGCTCAAGTAAACGGTTCATGAATGTTGATTAATTGATGCCATTTTTTGCAGTGTGCCATGGAGATTTAGAGGGTAGGGAGCATGAGGGAGGTTATGTGTAAGCCAGGAGGACTGCGATCTGAGGCTGGAAATGTGTTTTTGTGAGTGTATTTTTCAGATATGCAAATCTTAAATGGTCGCTATAGATCACAAACTGACACAAGTTTGATTCATAAGTTCTGTGGAGATTCCTTAATCTTTCTGCCTTCAAAGAGAACAACAGTTTGCCAGTAAAAAGTTCTAAGAGCTCAATCAAGTTGGCACGCTGTGACTCTCTTTGGTCTCTGTATGCTTTTGCTCCCAATGGTGTTGTCAGATGTGCCCAGCTGGCACAGTAAGCAGCTCAGGTGGCAGAGGCAGCAAGAAGGTTCCCACGATGGGGTTTAGGGTACAGGTGTCCTGGGAGAATGAGGGTGGCCCGGGGCGAGGAGGGGCGAAGCACTGGCCCATAGCCCACCTCAATGGAGGGATCCCAGGGGCCAACTCAATAGCCTGGGTTCCACTTGATGGAGAGAGAAAGGAGCGTTTCAGCCGCTGCCCAGCAGGAAAGATCTGGTTGTGGGAGACCTCTTTCAGGACTCACTGTTTGTCTGAAGGCTGTCACAGCAGATGAGTACTCAGCAAACAGCGTGAACAAGGATTTGAACCAGAAAACCAACAGAGCCTTGACAATATTGTGATTGGGCCTTGTCTCTTTAGAGGGTCTGAAAGCCGAATTGAGAGCAGTAACAAGTGCACATTCACCGCAAGACGGGGATGCCTTTGGGTTGTGTTTTATGGTTTTGAGGCTTGTATGTGGTGGATAAAGCAAAATCATGTTAATCTCCCTTTTCTCTCATCTAAAAGCAGAATGGCAGTGAACCTGTGGCACTTTAATGGTCTAACTAAAGTCTTACAAAGTCATTGTTCAGTCAAATGCGAATCAGACATCTGTAATCTCTTGACCCAAAACAGAAACATTCTTTAAAAATGTAAATAAGTGCAGCACAGTGTTTACACCGAGTTTGCTGTTAGATGTGTTGCATGTTATCAGTAAACCTAACATGTGAAGTGCTGTGGATGATTATAAATGCTTCTTGCACCTTTCAGTGTTTGTGTTGCAACAGAGACACTACCAATATTTGTGAAAGCACATACCTGCATAAGTCATATGTTGCACACAGTCGAGTCCAGATGCTTACTTAATCTTTTTGACTGAGCCTTTGCTCGGTACCTCATTTTTAACGCTAATTCCCTAAACTGCAGGAGAGGAGAGGGGAATCTACCAGAGGCATACCGCTGTAACCACGCCAAAATACTCAGTATAAGTGATAGAAATATCATTAATGTCTTGGCTTTAAAATCTGTTTTATTAGTCCAGACTGTTGGTGCTTTTACACCAACAGTTCTTATAATATCTATCCATCAGCCCATGGGAACAAACAAAATGGAGAGTGGGATTCAGTAAAATCAGATTACAGATAAAACAAACAAATTATATGCTTCGGTTTTGTTTCCCCTCTGACTTTGTATACATTTATTGACCGATTTATCCATTTGATGTTGAGTGAGAGGGGTACACAAAGAGCGATGTTGTCTTTTGGAGGAGTTGGGCTAACTTTGAAGGTTTCTGAAGAGAGAGGCTTGTGATGGAATGGGCCGGGAAGGACTGTGACTTCTCCATTGAGACTGGAGGGGCACGCTGGATTAGCTTGATTTGCCTGTGAATGGGCGCTTTCCATTATTCTTGTTAGGGAGCTGTCACATTGAATTGAGAAAGTGAAAACCTCCTTTTATCAACCTTTTCCAAGTGAAACTGAACGGGCAATCAATAACTGAATTCAGACTCAGGGGAAAGTCAAGCAGAATGATATGGGGCTGTTATAAAGGGAGTATTTGTCAAATTGCTAATGCGAGAAAGTGGATAACTGATGTAATTTTGGGTCCAAATGCTATTAAGTATAACAGAATACTGAAAAAATAGAAATAAAGCCTTAGCGGCACAAATATTGTTTCCAACGGGTAATAAAACAGTAATTTAAATTGATTTAAGATAATACAATAAAAAGGACTAACACTATAACTATTGCACAATAGTAAATACTAATAATCTTTTGAATAAAATAATCTAAAAAAATTATCAAATATAAAAGTTATTTTAAAAAAATCATTTTCCCCCTTTTACTCACTTTATTTTTTTAAATAATTAAATTTCATAATACCTTAAAACCCTTAGTCATATTTATTAGTCAGAGGTTGCCACAAAAAACATTTTTATTCGCAAATAATAATTTTACAATGAGTTCAGTACAAAATGATCACTGTTGCAATACTAAACAAACCGAGAGTGGCTCACATTTTATTATACGAATGACACCATATTGTTTTGGAGTTTCATTATATTGACCTTATTGTGCCATTGTGCTTGTTCTGACACCATGATAATGCCTGAATACGGAGGGAATTATGCCCTGTATAAATAGATCCCATAGTCAAAGATCGCCTCAATTATCCCTCTACACATTGACAACATGAACAGAATAAAAACTAAAGCCTTAGTCCAAGCTGGTCTCAAGGCGCTCTTCAAACATTGTTTTGGCCTTTGTTAGAGGGGCAGAGGAACATCATCGGCATCAATAGCAACAGAGAAAAGAAATGCATTCATCTGATACATTAAACACTTCAAGAATTAACAGAAAAAATTAATATATATATATATATATATATATATATATATATATTTAGGGCTGCTCTTTCTGTCTTATTTTAACAACTTCTAAGCACAAGTCTGTTTGTTCTCTCTTTAATGTATAATTCTTATTATAGATTGTAATCCTATTAAGGATATCAGAAGCAAAAGATATTTTCAGTGTTTACTGTGAGTTTCCATAATATCAAATTGCACATATTATCAGGGAGATGGGCTTGCTGTACATGCATACCATTAATCAACAAATTTTCTCATACTGCTGCTTCCAGTTTTTTACGCTGGATGAAGAAAATGAATCGGATCATTTGGCCTCATCAATCAAATTGGTAATTGATGTCTTAATCGTTATACAGTTAATTGAGCACCTTGATTGCTGCCTGTCATTGCTCACAGTACTTGGATACATTACCCAGCGACCAGCCTGCGTCGGTTTGGGGGGAAATTGGAACAAAGGGATTTAATTTTGTTGCAATAAAAACTATACGGTATATATAAAAGTAATAACAAATGCAAATTTAAAGAATGCATTTCAAAGAAGACAAAAAAAAGGATCATTACTGGTCTCACAAATTGTTTTTGTTTTTAAAAAAAATTAATGCAAAAATAATGATAGGATGAATCTGTTAAGTGCTCCATTCCTGCCAAAAAAGCGTATGTGAGGTTTCCATCAGTATAATTGTCATCCATCCATCTTCTGTGCACAGTGAATTGATAACAGCTTATGAAAAATGACTCGTGACTGTAATGAATGCCTCACCTCTCAGTGGTGACCAGGTTCACAGCCCTCCACGAAACACCAATTCCCCATTTATTCCACTTCACTGTCTTAACTCCACCTCATATACCATCTTGCCTTCAATTTTTCACATAACAAATTCTTCTTTCTCAATGGAACCAGCGCAGAGATTAGTTAAACAGTTAAGGCTCTGGGCCAGGTGAGTGAAGATGCAGAGGCCACAGCCTATAAACACACTTTGATCCCCTGTAAAAGGGAATAGGTGTAGGATGGCAGTTAGGGCTCAGGGGGAAACTGTGGGGGAAGAGTCCTTAATTGAGTTACAGAATACTTTAATTACAACTGTTTCCCACATTCCTGCTCTTAATGGTTTACACACAATATGAGCCACCAAGGGAAAAAAAACCCACCCAATTCAATCCCCGGAGTGCAGCTGCAAGGCAATTATCATCAAGCACCCCTGCATCTGTGTACAAACAGTCTCACAGCTGCTGCCATTGATACTGTACATGCAAAAAGGCACAGATTGACCCCAGGTCTCTACTATCGACATAATCTATTCATTTAGGAGGCATTTGTGACACCTATGAAAACTCAGCCTGTTTACAATTTCAAATGAGTTGCCATGCACAGTCCATCATAGTGCCTGGTATTTGTGGATATATAGAGCATTGTTAAAATGTTAGATCATCATGGGAAATGGTAGCAACAGAAATTATTACGTGCCCAATAAAGGATGATTCATTTTTAAATTGCATCTTTATTTCTAAAATATCACTTCTTTACAATTCATCCTGAATGTCCTGTCCGAAACAGAACCACACCACACTATGGGGATATTTTTAACCCATCCATAAGCCACAATCTGCATTTTTTTATGCAGTAGGGAAACAGAACTGTAATGGAATGTAGAAATGTAGGCTAGAAAAAGAAAGAGTTCTCAGGGGTTTTTTTTCTTTTTAAGTGTTACTCAAAGTATTCTGTTCACATAAGTGTAATTTGGCACTTCTTTAAGAAATATGTTACAGTCGTATAACCACTGTAACCATCTGCTGCTCCTTCTTTAAACCCTAAACATAAAGCCTTTATCATTTTTATTCTTAGGTACCTTTAAAGATGGGAACAAACTTTTCCCATTTAGCAGCCAACATAAGTAATATTTTTAGTTATGTTTACACACCATGAAATAGTCTAACTCCATGTTTTCCAAGCTAACACGTTGTGTCAAATAGAAATACTGCGGATGCAATGTGCATCATTGTTTATCCATTTCGCAGAAATTCAGCATCACATTGCTATCTTTGGAAGATGTGATTTTGAGTTTAAATGAGAATTCTTTGAGTTCAGTGTTAAGTTGCACAGACTGGGTTTGCCAAACTGACTAATAATGTACCTAAGTATACTGAGGATTCACACACATCTGCAGGGTTTTTTTTTGTTTTGTTTTTTCCCCAGTTTTGCACACATATTTAAATAAATGCCACCATGGTGGGCATGTGCGTGTCTAAGCTGGATGAATGTGTGTGACCAAGAATGTGAGTGGGCTAGTGAAAGTGGGTGAGTGGGCCTATTTGTGAGAGCAGCACAGCAGAGAGGGCCACTGTGGGACAGAGGGGGAAACGGAGGATGACTTTATGACACAGAGGGCATAGGATCGGAGGCAGGAACAGAGACGGCCTGGTGGAGGCGGAGGTGGTATGGGGAGAGGGGCTGCCCAAGCTGTCAGCTCTCAGGGGCTGCTGGAAGGCTCAGCGGGAGCCCAGCTTGGCCCCCAGGATGCCTTGTCACCACGGCAAGGGCCTGGAATGCACCAACACACAATGAGCTCCTGGGGCTTAGAGGGCACTCTGATTTGATAACCACATTAAAGTCCTAGCAACATCTGTTGGGGTGCAGGAGAAAGGCCTACTGGCAAGCTTTAACCCCTGAAACTGGGATCATTAACCCTCAGCCCTGTGAGAGAAGGGGGACGACAGCCCTCTATTTGTCAGCCGCCCAGCACAGGGCTGTGGGGGCTAATATTTTACTGAAAACAGCGTGAGAAGAGAAGCAGCTCAGGGCACCATGGGGAGTGCTCCTTCACACTTTACACACAGATTAAGAGGAATGTACAGTCTGTTTTGCTTAATGGAACTAACAAAATAACATTTGCATAGTCTCCAAAGTAGAGGCTTTCTGAGCATGTCACTGATTTACATGATATTGATCAAACTGCTCTGCTTGTCTCCACGACTTTAGACTGCATTAAAAAGTTAACATTAAAATTAATCTCATTGTTCCTTCACTTAAATGAAAACAAAACATCATACTATGTGTCAAATAAAATGAACTGTTGTTATAGATTAACATAGATGTGCAAGTATTATTTTTCCCTCTGATTCATTAATGTGTGGTAAGAGGAGAGGGGGCAAAGTTGATGGTGGATGGAGAAATAACAGGTGTCCTGTCACAAAGACATCTCAGGCTCCGGGATGCTCTGATGCTTCATGGTCTGCTCCAAGCCTCATCCACCTCCACAGGTTTCAAAGCGAAGGCCACCTCTCTGTAATGAATAATTAGGGAAACAAAAGGCCCAGAGGGGGGTGAGAGTAGGGAAGGAGGGGTAAGCTGTGGAGGGCTTAATGTAACTAGACCAGATGCAGTGAGGAGAGCTGAGGTTTTTGCCCCTGTGTTTCATAGAAAAAATCATCCTAAATGTATTCCCTGGAGATGAGGGCCTGCAGGAGGTGCCCCCGATGCACAGGGTCCTCAAGTACCTCCACACAAGTAATCCCATTCACTGCAGCTCATTACATGGGCAATTAAGTGCTGGGGTAGAGGAGTGGGATGGGGTAAGGGGGTGATGGCAAAGAAGTGTGTGTGTGTGTGTGTGTGTGTGTGTGTGTGTGTGTGTGTGTGTGTGTGTGTGTGTGTGTGTGTGTGTGTGAGTAAGTGTATGGATGGTAACAGGCCCATCATTTGGGTTTTAAGGATTGAACCCCCTACCAATCCAATTTCCCCTCACCCAGCTTCACCCTCAGTAGCTACCCCCTCCCGGCTCCTTCACCTGGGCTGAATCTCTCTGGACACCTGCCTCTCCTAATGAAGATCCATGGCTTCATTTCCATTTCTGGAGTCATATCAGAGACGGCCAAGCACAAAACAGGCCTGTTTCCTCAGAGGCCTGGAGAGCCGGATAGAATGACACGGCTAAGTGCTCTGGCAGAGCAGGGCAGCTGCAGAGCCTGAAAATGGGATTTGGTCGGGGGTTCTGAAGTGGGGGGCTTCGATGGAGAGGACCTGATGTTTGGATTGGCCACAATGGCAGCCGTGTGCTACCTCAGCGGCTCCTTGGTACTAATGAGGCTTTCTGCAGAGATGGAAGAGAAGAGGAGAGGGCATGAGGAGGAGAAGAGAGTAGGAGTGCACCACTACACACCTACCTCACACACCACTCTCACCTCCTCTGCTGATGACAGCTAGGCTAGCTCTTGAAGACACACACCAAGGATCTTCTACAATACACAGAGAACACACATGCAGACACAAACAGGTGTCGAGACTCACACAACTACCAAAGGACCTGCTTTTGTTGAGGGTAGTCGATACAACTATAAACAATTTTGGCGCATGTTCTACACATTTTTTGAATACAATGAAAATAGGTAGGCAAAAGGGGATCATTTTAGCAAGATGTATATTTCAAATTCTGCACAAAAACCACAAAAAATGAATAAAAATGTCAAGGTCTCACAAACACATACTCAAACTTTGTATAAACTAAATAAAATATTTTTATTTGAAAAAATATTTATTAGAAAAAAATTTGACTACATACCACTATTGAGCTTTTCCCCACCCCACCCAGTTACCACCCAGTACTGCGTGCTTGGGTGTCTTTCAATGCAGTGGTTAAGGCTGTTCTTGTTAACATGTTCTAGCTCACTGACTCCTCTCAGCACCTGAGGCTAGGGACTGAGAACTGAGCCAGGTGAGGAAGAGGAAGAAAGGAAAACAAACATGCTGACACCTTAGTTATATCACAGCTG
>JAMQGT020002043.1:0-14750 GCA_024447675.2 Pterophyllum scalare
CACCCCTGTCGTACGCTTTGGAAAATGTCGATATTTGTGAAGTGTCCCTTAGCAAGTTTTAAATAAGTCTCTTCAATTGTCAGAGTCTTTGATTCTGAGGTCCTGTAATCAGAGCTGCACACATTCTGAGATTATCAGCTTGAAAATGTGGAGGCCAAGAATCCCACCAGTATTCACAGACAGAGGCCCAACTCTTGATTTTCAGCCATTTAGGAGGACTAGGTCTTGCCTGAATCAGTAAGCGAACCTCACTGAGACAGTTGCCCTTATGAGCTGACTGGAGAAGAACTGGAAAGTGTGTTGCTTGCAGGTGTGTATCAATGAATTTGTGTTGGTTTACCCTCTTTTTAACTAAAGAAAATCAATTATAAATAGCACATATTAAACTAAAAAGGCCCATGTGATTAAACAGCCTCAGCTAGAGAGTGACAAATAGACCAATTTGTTCAAACGCCACCTTTCCTCAGCACCTCACATTTACTGCTGCCACAAAATAATGTTAATGGTGCTTTTAAACTATTATAATCATTACCAGCTCTGGCTTTCATCGAGGTAAAGAGTCTCAATAAAAATGTCAGAATAAATGATGAAATGGTTGTGTCATGGTCCTGGGCCTGTTACCCAGTTTATTTCTTAAGTTTGCTATTCGTGTATTAGTCCAGAGCTTTTATTTGATTTCTTTTGTATTTTGAGTTACTTTTCAGTAATCTTGCATTAGTTAGTTTTGCTATTCAGTTTCTGCTCATGGTTATAGTTTGTTAGTATTGTATTCCTTCTTTTAGTTTATTCTGCCTTCCTCGTGTTCCCTGTGTCTCGTTAAGTCTTTGTCTCTGTGCCCCATTTGTTAATTATTTCTTGTTTTACTTTGCTAGTTTATTCTCTCCTGTGTGTAGCACCCGACCCATGTAGCTAATATGTAAACAAGATTTAAACAAAGGGGTATTGTAGTACTATGGGCGGGGCCCTGGGTTCTTTGATTTATTGGTTTGCCGTACTAACCTGTACTGTAAGAAAATTTGGTGATCACTGATTTGAATTTTAATTTGGTGATCACACACACACACACACACTCACTCACCCTGCAACACAATATGACAGTAATATAAAATAAAAGAAAAAACGGTGCAGGCCTGTGTCGATGGTTGTGTGCGGTGTGGTCTAAAACTTTATGACCCTTTCACTTGCAAAGCAAGCACAAACAAAAGAATAAAATAATAAGCACGTGCAATGAGTACTCACAACCTCTTGAGCAGTCAGTCTGCAATGCTGAGTAGTGTTAATTGCTGGTAACCTTGAGGGAATCGTCTGTGAGAACGATGAGGGGGCACTGCAACGATTTCGGCCCCAGCCTGTGCAACCTGGGACACCCAGGTGTCCTATACAGCCAGGGCTAAACAACTCATTTTTTGTTTTTTGAATATTTCTTTGTGTCCTGCATTCTGGGTCCTCATTCCTCACACTCTACACCATGACAGGTTGGGACTGGCAGCTGGTTAAAATTTTAATATGTTGCTTAATGAATTACTTTCTCCAGTGCATTTGTGTATTTTTTTTTAATAAACCAGGTTAAGAGCAGGTAAAAAGTCCAGAAAAAATGCAAAAGACCAAGTGAAACATGAAAAGGAACAAAAATACATTTCAGAAAAAAATACAGGAGAAACTAAGAAAATACAAGGAATACTAACTTGAGATCAACTTATTTACAAGTGACAGGAGAATAACTAGTGGCATATAAACCAAGCATAACATTATGGCCACTGACTGGTGGAGTGGATAACACTGATCATCTTTTCATCGTGGCACCTGTTAGTAGGTGGGATATATTAGGCAGCAAGTGAACATTTTGTCCTCAAAGTTGATGTGTTAGAAGCAGGAAAAATGCGCAAATGTAAGGAATTGAGTGAGGATTTGAGGGCCAAATTTTGATGGCTAGATGTTGTGGGGTGTTCCCATTCTGCAGTGGTCAGTGTCTGTCAGAAGTGGTCCTTGGAAACCTACTAGCACCCAAAGTAATTTCAAGGAGCTTTTTGGTGCAGTACTGGATATGTCTTTGTGACTGATTTAACCTAACAAGAAGTAACTTCCCACAACCACTTGCTAACCAGTCTGTGAATACATGCTTTTTTTCCCCCTCAGTGGTTACCAAGCAGTCACCAAATGGTCTCTAAACCTATGTGACTGGAGCCCCATCCATCCATCCATCCATCCATCCATCCATCCATCCATCCATCCATCCATCCATCCATTTTCTTCAGCTTACTTTGTTGGCCGGGTCAAGGGGGCAGTAAACAACAGTCAGGACTTTGTTTCCCTGGCTGAAGGCACAGTTGAAGACCTTGTTGTATCTTCGATAAGGGTCATTGGAATCGCTCTTTGTCTGACCTCTCACCCAGGACCAATTTGGGAGACCCTACCAGCAGGCAAAAGCCCCCAGACAACATAGCCCCTGGGATCACTGAGTATTTTTAAATTATTAATTATTTAATGACAGATAACAGAAATCCTCCAGAGCACCTGGCTATTTACAGTATGTCTGAAATGTGGATTCAGTTCTCACTAATGCAGCACAGTTCAGTTTGGTGTTTGGTTCAGTTTGGTGATACTCAAGGCAGATAGTGAAGGACTCGACAATACTCTGAAAGCAAAAACTCACCCTTGGCAGTATTGTTGGCATATGACAAAGGTAGAAATGATTAGCATCATCTTCATTTTATCTTTGACTGTATGAATTTCTAAAGATGGATAAGGATTGTTGAAGTTTCAGCAGAAACTGGAGCCACAGAACTCAACATAATATCATTAATTTGACTCTTAGGAGACACCATGTACTCTCTGTCTCTGAAAAAGAGTGCTTCAGACTTGGCACAGGGACTATTAAAGGAAATCAGAGCTTCACTGACAGCTCAGACAGCCCGAAGGACATTACATAACCTTTATACAGTAGACAACATCCAAGAAAAAAATGACCTTACTTTTTTGGCTTGGCTTGGCACAAAACTGCAAGATTAAACTTTGTTGAAGAACATGAAAAGAAGCTTGATGAATATGTGGAAGACAATCTGTGGTCAGATGAGACCCAGATGGATTTGTTAAGCTCTGAAGAGAGCCAGCATGTCTGCAAGGGTAACTGCAGTGAATTCATAGTCCTGTCAGTGAAACACGGATGTGTGATGATATGGAACAGCCTGACTACAAAAGGTGTCGCGGAGATGGCATTTATAGATTGTACCAGAATACTCCCAGTCTGCACAGGCCCGGCAGAAGAGGAATACACTGCAGCGAGATGATAATCCAGAGCACCAAAAATCACGAGTTTCTAAAGCGAAATTAGTAGTTTTTATCCAGAATGGGCAACATCACTGTCCATGCTATAGGTTATCTCATTAAAATCCTCCAAAAGATGTTCTGATTATGTAAAACATTACAAGTGGTAACTAAAAAACTTGGAAACTCTTAATGAGCAGGGTTAAGTTCTCTAATATTGTAGGATCTTTTATATACAATATAAAGCATCTTGAGGCAAAAGTTGAAAACTGACTTCAATTCATTCCACAATGGCCCTTTTTTCCACTGAGCTAGTGCCGGGGCCAAGTGCTTGAACTGTTCAGTGTTTTTTTCCACCGCAAACTCACTGGGCATGAGTACCAGCACCTCGTCAGTGGAGATGTGGTAAATATGAACCCCACCACCATCAGCACCACCACCGACAACAAAAAATGTGACTTCAGCAGCACAGCATGTACAGATGAACCATCAGATTTTTTTAAGTTCCAAAATGAATCACAACATTGCAAATAAGATTTAAATTAAATTTATCAAATCTCTCTGAGCAGTACTATGAAAAGAATTTCTCATCTTCCTCTCTTTCTTCATCTCAGAGTGTCACACATTAAAGGAAAAACAGCCACTGTATATTTACCTACCAAGAGACATGGTTGACAACCTGCGCAGAAACAGTTTGATCATATTTGTTGAGCTGTTTGAAAAAAGTTGCATCTGAAATCACCTGCCACTTAAAAAAAAACAAAGTAGTCCACCCCATGTTGACATTTGCATCATGAATGCATTACAGGAAAAATTGGATATGTTGAAGGTAGGATATCATTATCTTCTTATTACTGAGCCAGCATCTCCAGGCTGTGGCACATGAAAAATTAACTCACTATTATATATTGTCATGTCAATCAGACTTAATTACTCATTTACTAAACTTCCTGGAATGCTATGCTGAATTGTTATTACGTAGTGATACTGGCAGAAGTTGGGGTAAGACGGTTGTGGTGGACAGAATGGGTTCAAAATTATTTTTAAAAATCTTGTGGTTTGTGGAGCTTTACTGGCTCCATAATGTAGTGGTTATCACATTCACCTGCCATGCAAAACATTCCTGGTTTGAGACTTAAATACCTGGAAGGGTTGCATAAGGAAGAGCAATAGGGCAAACAAGGGAGCAGCCAAAAGAAGCTAATGTTAGTGCCAGCTTTGAGGTGACAGAGCTAACCACTGCACCACCGTGCCTCCCCACGCTCTCACAGGGACCGTCTTATTGTAAAGATCTGAACCCAGTTACCTGCCCAATATCCACTCCTTCACCTTTTCCTTTGTGGCAAAAAGAGACGCTGCTGCTGCCACTGGCAGTGTCATTCATAATAAATTCAGATCCTATGTGAATGTCATTTCTTTTTATACTGAGCTGCAGATTCACCAACATGCTGCCTGTGTGCCACACTTTTAAAGACATTCCCATTGAGTTCAGTCACGCCTGCAGTTTATTTGCAATTCCTGCAGCCCCTGAGTGAGTGGAGAGTCAGCTTGGTCACCGTCTTGTCAGAGGATGATTACAGCAGTGCCTTCAAGCTCATGATTCACAAACATGACATGCTCACACCTTCAGATAAATATTTCTTGGCCTTAAGGAAACTGAGAAAATTGATTGCGCAACAGTATGAGTGCAGTGCAGCTCAGCACAAAGACAAACACCTTGATGATGGGGATGATTCATCCTGTGAGGTTATATAAAGCGAGGAGGGAGGCCATACAGTACTCTTTCCACAACTACAAATGTGCTCTTGAGTAATGAAAAGATCTCTGGAGAGAGAACAAAACAGACTCCCTGACAGCTCCACGCTGTATTTTGTTCTGTATTTTTATTTTGATGTTACATTTGGAGATATTTTTGTACCACATGCCTGGATTCTATGAAACCATCATTCAGCATTCACACCACTTGTTGAGCAGATTATAGTTTTCTCTATGTATTAGTTTTCAAAAAAAAAAAAAGTATATAAACCAGGCTCCTTTCTAATACACAAATTCCCATTTTAATAATGCTAAAATGACTCTGAAGGCAGTAAAAGACTGAGGTGTCAGAGGGAAGATTAAAACCAAAGCCAGTCACTGCTGCAGAGTATGAAAGGAGTCTCGATTTCTGCTGCAACATTCAGATCCATCCTGCTTTGAATGAACAGGTCAGGCTGCTGCTGCTTTTGGTGTAACAGTGTGGGGGATAGATTCTTGGCACACTTTAGGCCCCTTAGTACCAAGTGAGTATCATTTAAACACTAAAGCCTACCTGAGTATTATTGCTGATCATGTCCATCCCTTTATGACCACAGTGTGCCCATCTTCTGATGGCTGCTTCCAACAGGATAAGGCACCATGTAGCAAAGCTCAAATCATCTCAAACTGGTTTCCTTGAACATGAGAATAAGTTCACTGTATTCAAATGGCCTCCACAGCCATCAGATCACAATCCAGCACCTTTGAGATGTGGTGGAATGGGAGATTCACATCACTGATGTGCAGCTGACAAATCTGCAGCAACTGTGTGATGCTATCATGTCAACATGGACCAAAATCTCTGAATGTCTCCAGCACCTTGTCGAATCTGTGCCATGAAGAATTAAAGCAGCCTTGAAGGCAAAAGTGGGTCCAACCCACAAATAGCAAAATGTAATTAATGAACTGACCAGCAAGTGTACACACACACACAGAGACAGACACACACAGGTGTGTTTATTTTTTTTGCATGGTGAGTGACAGTGTGTTACAACAGTTCCCATTGTTGATTTGATGTAATTCTCCCCTAAAGTTGATTTTTGTTGCTTGCAATGTTTTTATCCTGAGGTGTAATGGATACTTTTCTTTGCAAGTCTTCACAAGTTAAGTTTTGCCAGTCTACCAATGGTTTTACTCATGTTCGACTGTCAGAATGTGGCTGCAGGTGCTAAGGAGGAGACAACAGGTTTCAGTGCTGGAGTTGTTCCAGCAGTCATCATGTGGAATGTGAGGTGTTTGGACTATAAGATAGACAAGCTCAGTAATCTGATTAAGACCAGAAGGAACACTGTGAGTGGAGGTTGATATGGTTCATGGAGATGTGACTGCACTTACCCTTCCTGAACCCAGGGTGACCATACCTGGCTGACCATAATGTTAATCTGAGCAAGAAGAAGAAATGTGGAGGCACTGCCCTAAACGTGGTTGAAAAGTTGTGTAATGCTGATCATGTTACTGTGGATGAACTGATAGCTGCTGGAATGCATTACACTGAGGAAATTTAGTTGCAATTGCTATCTGAATTCAGTTTGAATCGAATACTGGAGATTGGATTCCTCCATCAGCTGACGCAGGGGTCATCCAAATGACTGTGGCTGTTAATTAATGGATCCAGACCATCTTTTTGCACCACTTACTAGACATGCAGCTGAATACTTTCTGTAACATCTGCTTAAGCAGTGCTGCCACAGGGACAGATACCACAATACCCGTGTTTCTTTCAATTTTAGCTCATTTTGTATTGCATTATTTTTACATTCATATTTATTGAGCTCTTCACTTTTTTCTATTTAATTGACTTCCTTTTTTCAGTAACTTTTCCAACTTTGGGGATAAATAAAGTATATCCTTGGATTCTCTGAGTCGCCACCGTTTCTTTTACCGACTCCTTATGCATTTTCTTTCAGATCTTTGGCCTCATAACATTTTCCATCAAGGTCAAGGAAAGGTGATTAGGAAGAGACCTTGGGAGTTTTTTAGACTGACAGTGGCATTTAAATTGAATCATTTAAGCTCTCACTTTGTCAGTATTCTTTTATAATCTCAGGACAAACAGTTTGTCAAAGTTTGTGCATCAATACTCCTTTAAGGCTGAAAGTATTTATTTATCATTTGTGTTACTGAGTGTGGCTTATATACAGATTTCTGCTCACATATGCAAAAAGAATTCTGAGGTGTGAAGCCTTTGAGCTGGCAGCCATTTATTTACCCGACAAGGTCAAGACAATGACGACAGAATGATGACGTTTCCTTGGCAGAAATGCCTGACACCCCACTGTGACTCCTTCTGCTGGCACTCACTGAAAATTTTCCACCCAAACAAAGATGCAGCAAAACAAAAAGCACCATTTTGTCCTCCATCAAGCCTGACTCAGCCCTTCACTATCACGTGTTTGAGTGCACGTGTTGCCTGGAAACCTGCTCGGGCTTCTTTACATGGAGTAAGGTGAAAACATCAGCCCGTCCCTCCAACATGCCATCACATCGCCACAGCAACATCGGAAAATTGCCTGGCTTTTCTCCTACACTGCTGTCCTCTCCTTGGAGCATCTGCCGGCACTGTCCTGCTGGCCCCGCCCTTTGTTGCTTTGCAGGCTCAAAATTGGAAGTAAGCTATCATATGAGGGTTTTTTAAAAACTCATTTAGTTTCAACACAAAGCTTCCCACACCTGGTGGCAACATGGAGGCTGAAGCAATAAATGAGGAGTGACTCAAGGTGTCTGCACAGTACTGTAAATATAAATTGCTTAAAAGTTTTGTTTATATTTCCGAACTTCATTCCACTGGTAGTCTGTGTATGTGGAGAAGATATCGGTTTGCAACTGTTTACAACTGAATTAGTCATCAGTCAAAGGTTGTATTAAAAAACAAAGACGTGCATCTTTAATTTTTCCATTGAAAAAATCTGAGGGATATTTTGTGATTTGACTGGAACCTCTGTCAGACATGGAAAGACTGTTAAAGCAGCTCGATTGTCAAGTTTTGGTTTTAATCATTTTAATTACCAGAAGTCACTCTTGGTTGCTCGTTGTGTTTTATGTGAGAAGATACTTTTGGTTTTGGAAGTCTTGTTTTTTCCTAGCCTTATACATTCTTCTACTATGAGGTCTGTGAACCCAGAGGGGCTAAAGAGGAGAAGACAGGGTTTCAGAGCTGGAGCTCAGTGGAGAACTGGCTGCACCATGACAAGTTTTTACCCAGGACATATCATTGTTTGCCATGGGTTATAGCAATTATGGCAGCCCAAATACAGAGGTGGCAAACGTACCAATACTTCAACTTTTACCAGAGTAAAAGCTGAAGTACTGGTTCAACTTCTTTACTCAAGTCAAATTTAAAAAGTACAGGCTCTGAAATGTACTCAGAGTAAAAAATTCAAATGAGCTCTTTGGAGGACGTTTCTACCAGCTATTTTTCTGTAAAGCTAACTGAACCTCATATATTATTGCAATAATATAAAATTATATTACTTGTGAATACAAACATTATTCCAATCTAAATTTTTATTCTAATGAATGCACTCAGCTTGAATCTGTTCTGTAGGACACAAACTGTGAAAGGGAATTTTTTTTTTTTTTTTAGGCCTGTCATGTCTGGCAGTTTTCGCAATTGGAATGATTATCCAAATGTGCGCTGATGTACCAAACATATTTGTTTTTACAAAAACAGCTCTATAAGTTTATTATAGGCTATTCTTGTTAATGTTTATATTTTTATTTATTTATTTATTTAGTTATTCATGTCAGAGCTGACAGGCATTAAGGAAGGGGATAGGAAAGAGTGAAAAGAAAAAAAAAAAAGGTGGGGGGAGTGAGACAAAAGGGAGAAAGGGAAAATATAATCCATAAAAGTAGATATACATACATATTTATATATACACACACACACTGCAAACAGCAAGATTGTGTGCAATGTGTGTGTATGTGTCTCTGTTATGGAATGTACTCAATAATGAGGGTAGGAAACTGCAACCATGCCCCCCCCGATTCAGAGGCGAATAGGAAAGGACCCAGGGGACCCGGACCGTCCACAGCCCACTAGGAGCTCAGAAGATCCGAGGCCGCACGTCCTGATGGCAACCGCACGTCACCCCAGAGGAGGAAGGGGGGGGGACCCCAGACAGAGCACCCACGGCCAAAGGGCATGAGTCCAGAGAGCCAGAGGCAATGAGCACCAGTCACACACACACACTCATGCACACAAGTGCACCAGTCATACACATTCACACACACACACATGCATACCATATATGGACACCTAGTGTGGGAGAGCAGGTACCAGCATAGCGCCAGTGGCAACCCAGGGAAGCAACCAGCCCAGTCCCGAACAACTAGCCAGTCCCCACCCAAGGCAGGGTGCATGAAACTGGGGTGTGGGACGACCCGCCCACCCCATCCTCCCACCCAACATGTGGGTGTATGTGATGAGAAGAATGTGTATGACTGTTTGAAAGCTACAGTGCTGTTAAAATTGGAGGGACAGATGTAGTATGAGCACTGAATAACAGCACCCATCCACACTGCCCCCCAAGACCCTCAATGTCTAAAATGTAGATAAAACTGAGGAGCAGACAACAGTGAACAGTGCAGATAAGTGGTGCCATGTGAAAGGGAATTTAAACACAGCTCTCGTCTCTGTGTCCTCCATAGTAGAGGGTGGCTGTGCCTCCACCTAAACACAAACATGAGGATACTCAGGGGTTACAGTGGGATTCAGAAGGTGGGGAACCCTAAGATCAGTTGTAGTGGCTCTGCATGGGGAGAAGAATCACAACTTTTTATTGTGAAATCCAGTAAATAATCTTGGTGTGCAGGCTGTGCTAAGCTGACCTGCTGTTGCTGCTGCTCTTTTCTTCCTCTCTTGTCCTCTTTCTTATATCTTTCTCCATCTGAGTGAAGTTATCGCTCATTTTTTGTTCTTCCTGGAAATACAGCAGCTGGACCTTTAGCTAGCAGACACACTGTGTGACAAACAGTTTTTGTGCTGATATTGTTGAGCATTTAGAAACGTTGTATTTAAAATTACCTGCCACACGTTACTCTCCTTATGCTTGCTCCTCTTCTGTAGTGCTAGCTAAATGCTGAAGTACCGCAAGCACAACTTATGGACATCAGCCCGGCCCAGCCCACTGTAACCCCTGATAATAGAGGTATAAATTAATTAATTATATGGTTTTGCCTCTTTAATATCTTTGTATGGGATAAGCCCCGATGATGGAGGATATGCCAGTACAATTGTGTCTTATATGTTATTATTCCTCCGTTTAGGCTCAGATCGCTTTATGTTTGACGGCACAGTGACTGAAAATGCTAACTTTTCTTAGACGCGTCAAACCTAAAGTA
The DNA here is from genome assembly GCA_024447675.2 of Pterophyllum scalare. Classification (NCBI taxonomy): domain Eukaryota; kingdom Metazoa; phylum Chordata; class Actinopteri; order Cichliformes; family Cichlidae; genus Pterophyllum; species Pterophyllum scalare. The sequence goes on from JAMQGT020002043.1 coordinate 10,402, forward strand.
ACGAGCTTGTTTTGAAAATATAATAAGTAAAAAGTACAGATATTTATGTAAAAATGTAGGGAGTAAAAGTACAAACTAGTCAGAAAAATAAATACTCAAGTAAAGTACAGATACCGGAAAAATCTACTTAAGTACAGTGACAAAGTATTTGTACTTCGTTACTTCCCGCCTCTGCCCCAGTATCATAACAAACAATAATTTCTATCTGGTTTATACAAGACATAAACTAAAGGTTACAGGAACAGCCCAGTAAAAATCAAGAATCTTTCCTGATTTAAATTTGGATGATTTCTCAATCAAGATCATCTCAATGGGCATATCAAAAACTCTTCTGCTGCACTCTGTGGCTTCACGGCAGATTTCAAACATTCACAGAGAAAAAAATCAATATCTCTTTCAAAATAACCAGAATTTCATGCTTTACATGCAGTTGTGTGAGAGAACAGAACATGACTGAACAGAACATGCTTATCACAGTAGCACAATCTCTGCAAGGCCTTTGCTTTATTTGGTCACTTTGTCTTACAGCCTGAAAATGAATTCCACGTTATAATATCCACCAATTCATTTTAATTAGTTTAAATAGGGATTCCAACATATCATATATACATAACCTATACCAACACACAGGCAGATAGGGTTAACTCTTTGGCCTGCCACTTCTTTTGTCCTCCACTTGTCCAGTTTACTCTCTTTGGAAATCACCTTGTTGGTCCAAAAATAAAAAAATTTCAGACGCTGGTCATAAGTTCAGACATAAATAGTATGTGAAATTATCATAAAAAAGCACTAGGAACAAAAAGGATAATAGTACAAGCTGGTAATAAAGGGGTCTGAAAATGGAACTCTGTGGAACGTCATATTACAGTATCCACCCATTCATTTCAATCAGTTTAACTATGAATTCCAACAATTCAATTCAATTTTATTTATATAGCACCAAATCACAACAAACAGTCACCTCAAGGCACTTTATATTGTAAGGTAAAGACCCTACTATAATTACACAGAAAACCCAACAGTCAAAATGACCCCCTATGAACAAGCATTTGGTGACAGTGGGGAGGAAAAACTCCCTTTTAACAGGAAGAAACCTCCAGCAGAACCAGGCTCAGGGAGCTGCTGTGACCAGTTGGGGCTGAGGGGGAGAGAGACAGGACAAAAGATGTGCTGTGAAAAAGAGCCAGAGATTAATAATAACTAATGATTAAATGCAGGGTGGAATATAAACAAAGTGAAAAGAGGTGAATGAAGAGAAACATTCAGTGCATCATGGAAACCCCCCAGCAGCCTAGGCCTATTGCAGCATAACTAAGAGATGGTTCAGGGTCACCTGATCTAGCACTAATTATAAGCTTTATCTTAAAGGAAAGTTTTAATCTTAAAAATACAGAAGGTGTCTGTCTCCCAAATCAAAATTGGGAGCTGGTTCCATGGAAGAGGGGCCTGAAAGCTGAAGAGCACAGAGTTACCCCATCAGGTAGACGTTAGGAGACTTTGCAAAGATCCTTTCAGACATCTTCAAAAGACAAAAGCATGTCTCCAATATGGTTTTCAAGTTTCTAAAGTTCTAAGCTTTCAGCACCTAGTTAGAAGTTCGTAAAATGACATATTGCCCGCTCCACCATCTGGAATCCATAAATATGAAAATATTTCCCATTCCAAAAGTTTAACTGCAAACCACTAACATCAAACCCGCTTTACTTTATTAGGAACCCCATGCCAAGAGCTACCTTTTTTTCTCAGTCCTTGGTTCATAGATTCTTTCAGATGTGGAGAACCCTGCCGGACTGTTGTACATGTTCATGGTTCATCACGTCACTGCTGTCAATTTGTCTGCATGTTACTGCACGTTACGTTATTTCACCATCCTACAGATATCTTCAGTGTTTAAGACTCAAATGCAGAGATGCAGGCCGCAATTAATTCACCTCGTTATGAGTGGGCAGAGAAACACCTGTGAAAGATCTGTGTCTTCCAGTTAATTATTGTGAAGAGCTTTACCTTTCCATCTATTCAGTGCTGGAGACACCCTGTACTGACACTTTTCCATGTTATCATTTATCTCTCTGATTATTTTGCACTCTGAATAGCTTCCTTTCCATTCGCTAATAAATATCTTTTCTGTGCTCTGAATTTAATTTCCAGTTTTCCAAAGAATTTACTGGTTTCAGTTACACAATGGTCACTGTTACATCGAACATAACAAAGATCCCTTTGTGCCTGCTTGTCTTTGTCTGCTGTGATAATAAACTCATAATTTCTTTTAGTGTTGGACTGTGGGTTGGACAAAAAGAACTATTTAAAGACAGCACTGTGGGAGAAGAAGACTGCTAGTGAATACAAATTATTGGCAGTCTGTATTTATCAACACACAGCAATTAATTGCAGGCAGGCAAACTTTTCAAAAAATAGAAAAGCTTTATTGGAAACAGGAGACGATAAAAGTGAGGACACTGTGTACAGCATGAAGACATTTGTTGGATGAGGAGGATCAAATTTACCTCCACAGAGTAAGCTCCTGAAGCCGAGGGAGTGGAGAACAGGCTCACAAAGATGTAGCTGCTCTGGTGTTTTGTGCCTTTGGGAGATAAAAGTTTCACATTCTTGAACCGACTGTAATGAAGTCGGTAGAGCTGCTGCTCTTTATTCAGAGCCTCCAAATGAAACCCTGGAAACCACAAGAATTATTTCTATTGTTTCTCTGCTCTTGTAGTTTGTGTAAATGGAGAACTTTGACTCAACAAGGACACATCAGAAATTAAAGCTTCTATTGGGATATTTTACAATCATAAATGTTTTTTTGTACAGCATTTGTTTTTCTCAAATTGAAATTAAACCACCAATATTTGACATGTTTCAACAGATACAAACGAAACTGAAACTAGCCTCAAGATATTCACCTCTATTCACCCTGGTTAAGATGAAAAAAACCAAAAAAACCCAAAACATCCATCCATTCTCCTCCGCTTATCCTGTTGAGGGTCGGGGGGGGGGGGGCTGGAATCTATCCCAGCTGACATAGGGCGAGAGGTAGGGTACACCCTTGTACAGGCCGCCAGCCTGTCGCAGGGCCAACAAAGAGAGGCAGACAGTCATTCACACCTATGGGCAGATTTAGAGTGACCAATGACCTAACCCCAGTAACCGCATGTCTTTGGACTGTGGGAGAAAACTGGAGTACCCAGAGGACACCCAGGCAGACACGAGGAGAACATGCAAACTCCAGACAGAAAAGCACAAGCACAGGCAGGTTTGGGAATGTTTTTTAGCATGTAATACCATCCAGTAAATGAGCACAAAAGATTTTTTGCCTTTTTTCAGAAAAAAGATGAGAAAGATAAAGAATTCAATTCAATTTTATTTTATTTATATAGCACCAAATTACAACAAACAGTCGCCTCAAGGCGCTTTGTATTGTGGGTAAAGACCCTACAATAACACAGAGAAAACCCAACAGTCAAAACGACCCCCTATGAGCAAGCACTTGGCGACGGTGGGAAGGAAAAACTCCCTTTTAACAGGAAGAAACCTCCAGCAGAACCAGGCTCAGGGAGGGGCAGTCATCTGCTGCGACCGGTTGGGGCTGAGTGGAGAGAGACAGGACAAAAGACATGCTGTGGAAGAGAGCCAGAGATTAATAATAATGATTAAATACAGAGTGAAGTATAAACAAGTAAATAAAGGTGAATGAGAAGAAACAGTGCATTATGGGAACCCCCCTCAGCAGCCTAGGCCTATAGCAGCATAACTAAGGGGTGGTTCAGGGTAATCTGATCCAGCCCTAACTATAAGCTTGATCATAAAGGAAAGTTTTAAGCCTAATCTTGAAAATAGAGAGGGTGTCTGTCTCCCGAATCCAAGCTGGGAGCTGGTTCCACAGATGAGGGGCCTGAAAGCTGAAGGCTCTGCCTCCCATTCTACTTTTAAGTATCCTAGGAACCACAAGTAAGCCAGCAGTCTGAGAACGAAGTGCTCTATTGGGGTGATACGGTACTATGAGGTCTTTGAGATAAGATGGGGCCTGATTATTCAAGACCTTGTATGTTAGGAGAAGGATTTTAAATTCTATTCTAGATTTAACAGGGAGCCAATGAAGAGAAGCCAATATGGGAGAAATATGCTCTCTCTTTCTAGTCCCTGTCAGTACTCTAGCTGCAGCATTTTGGATCAGCTGAAGGCTTTTCAGGGAGCTTTTAGGACAGCCTGATAATAATGAATTACAGTAGTCCAGCCTAGAAGTAATAAATGCATGGATTAACTTTTCAGCATCAGTCTGAGAAAGGATGTTTCTAATTTTATAAATATTGCGCAGATGTAAAAAAGCCATCCTACATATCTGTTTAATA
>JAMQGT020002044.1:0-19477 GCA_024447675.2 Pterophyllum scalare
TAATTTGGGGAGGGGGAATAAGCCTGTATGCTGGTTACAACAACTTTGTCTCCCTCGTGGTTTTGGTTGACCGGTGAAGTCTTCAGTTTGATGGTACTCTGAATCAGAGAGAATATTTTCCCAGCCTGCTGCGTCTCAAAGATGAACGTTCCAGGACCAGATTCGCAGCGTCGCCCTGCTTCAATGGTTAGGGTCATCTGAGAGGAGGAGAAAAAACAAACTTTTTATCCTTGTGAAGCCATCCTAGACCATCCATCCTATTTCTTAACCATTTAGATAAGTTAGAGTACAGAGGCCTGGACCATCACAGACAGACAGACAGCTGTTCACATCTACAGCCAGTTTAGAACCACCAGGTAAGCTAACATTGTTTTGGATTTGGACTGTGGGAGTAAACTGGAGCAGCTCCATAAGAAAGGGCCCAGACCCCCAAACCTCCCTGCTTTGAGGCATGAGCCGCGATCTAAGACTAAGGCCCCATTTAAATAAGAACGTTTTCAGGTAAAAATAGTAAACTTTTGTTTGGCCTGTCATTTACACCACAACAGTGTTTTGAGTCCCTGAAAATGGCACAATTTGAAAACGGGTTCCAGAGTGGGGTGCTTTTGTTCTCCGTCTCCATGTAAACAGCTAAAACGCTACTTATTGAAAACGGGATGTACTGGCACATGCGTCCTATGGTTGCAACTCCTGTAATGTAGCAAGTTAATTTAGATGAACATTCTCAAAACTCCACGGTGAAAGCCAGTTCATATTCATATATATATATATATATATATATATATATATATATATATATATATATATATATATATATATATATATATATATACACACACACACTTTTTTTTAGATAAATATATTGCTTTGTATCAAGCCACTAATGTTATGATGGTTCCTTATTGTGGTTCCTTATCGCCACCTGTTGCCTGGGGACATTAAATGGTGTGACACACCCCGGCTGCATGTGTCACAGCTGCTGTGTTTCCCACTAAGCCATGTTTTGTTTTTTCATGTATACTGTTAATGTTGCATTATAGTAGTCACTATGTGGATGATACAGTTGCTATTGTTGGCTGTGTTTCCCACTCGGAGGAGACAAGCAGCTTGTGATGAGAGTGTAGCTGCTACATATACACATCACCAACTTGTGGCCTGGCATGGGAACTGCAGTGTGTTCAACATCTATTGCGGTTCCGTGTGAATGGCAGATATTTTTTAAATGTTTCCGTCTGACAAAAACAGAATAACAATACTGTTTCCACTGGATAGTGTCGTGTAAACGGGGCCTGAATACTAAATTTTCTTGCTTCTCACTAAAGGTGTGAGCCATCTATTCTCATCTATACCAGCTATACTGAAACTCTGGTTGCATGTCGTGAAAGATTTAATTAAATTTCACAAAGGGTGGTTACAAAAAGCACCTTTAGTGAAGACCGTGTGAGGAGCACACCGCACCTTATCGTTTCCATATCGTCTCAGAAGTTCATACGGCCACTCATTGACAATGTTCTTCTTCTGGGTTTCTTTCAGAAGCAGTGCCTCTCGTCCCACCTGCAGCCAGTATGCCCCCTGCAGGCCGCAGCGAGTTCGCTGCATCCGTCTTCTGAATCGCCACCCAGAACTCACAGGCTGCAAACAAGGAGGAGAATGTGGTCATTCATTTCTATGCAAATAAAACGAAGCAGATCCGATACATTTGACACAGGTTTAAACAGAATAACATAATTTTACAACAAAAGACTCCTCAAACATTCAAGAACTCACAATAATGACTGCAGTGTGTGAGGTTTAGGCTTTTCTGCTCTTATTATTATTAATATTATTATTATTATTATTGTTGTTGTTGTTGTTGTTGTTGTTATATGTGAACAGGAAAAAGGAGAAAATTATGTCAGAACTGGGAGACACAACAAGAATGACTCAACTCTGTCTAAATATTTGAGCTCTTCCACTGTCTGGACTTCCTGTTCCATAGGCGGCGCTCTAAAACATATCCAGAATGAAGAATTTACCTTCCTCTGCTGAGACGTATATCTGGTTCTCCTCCATTTGGAGCTGATTAGAGTGTGAATGGCCTCCTTTCTGAGAGAACGAGAAAAACAAACATAATTATCTGCCACTTCATGGCCTATAGTAACATCCACCGAGACATGAGCTAATTTTAAAGATCCTGAAAAAGTAAAGTGATGTATGTAATATCTGTGTCCCTCACACCTGAAATGTGCTTTGACACAGTTTGTCCACCCAGTCCACACACTCGTCTTTGAGCGCAGCAAACACCATCGTCCTGTCCTGAGTCTCCACGCAGAACGCCGACATGTTCTCCTGCAGACAGAAAGCAGCTTTAAGTTTCTTTTCAACAACCACTGACGTGTGGGAACATGAGAAGCGAGCAGCAAGGCTCACCATGGGGCAGGCCTCAGCGTTCGGGGGGAGTCTGAGGACGCTGATCAGCTCGGACAGTCGGACCACCTTCACCTTCCGATCCCCGTGAGGCTGGTGGTGTCTTCTGACCCCGGTGCCATAATCACCCCCTGCACCACTCCCTGCAGAGTACACAATGCACAAACATGCACAGAGTTACAGCCGAGCCTGGAAAGGATTTGTGAAATTATTTTACTGAAAACATTTGACAAACATAAATCACACAGACTGTACAGCTTCTAAAACAATGTATTCTCAAACCCGAGGCCCACACCTGAACAAGTTCAAACAAACTTCATACACGCTGTGCATTTCTACCTGAGAAGTCTTTGCTCAGAATGCATGATCCTTCTCAGGGTGGAGAAACTGCATGAGGCAACATGTTTTCCTAAATGTCAAATAGCAGCAGGCAGCAGTTTAGCTTTCAGTCAGAGGTGTGGGGTGCAGTCTCAGAGCATGGAGGAGATTCCAGGAGACAGGCAGTTACTCTAGGAGAGCTGGACAGGGCTGTAGAAAGTCCTTAACCCATCAGCTGGACCGGTATCTGCTCCTCTGTGCAAGGAGGAACAGGATGAGGTCTGCCAGAGTTACAAAATGACCTCCAGCAGCCACTGGTGTGAATGTCTGACCAAACAATCAGACACAGACTCCATGAGGGTGGCCTGAGGGCCTGACGTCCTCTAGTGGGTCCTGTGCTCACTGCCCGGCACTGTGAAGCCCGACTGGCATTTGCCGTAGAATACCAGAACTGGCAGGTCCACCACTGAACTGGCATCCTTTCATTCCTAACACATTACCCAGTCCATATCAGCATGATTTTCCCATTGGGATCTGATGTGTTTTCAAAGTGTTGATTTAATGTTTTTGAGTAGTGTATATACACTTATATCTTTGTAGCTCTGTGAGCAAAAGACAATGCTCAAGGCAAGCCTTTTATTATCAGTGAACCCTCAAACATTCCTGCATGCTCACACACCTACAACGCAAACAGCAAAATCCTCTGAACTCTGTTACATGTTGGACTTTGGACACCGAAACAAAGCATGAGTCAATCTTTAAACCTCTAAACCCGTGATCTTCAGGCCCTCAGGCAGCACTGCAGTAAAAACAGGCCTGATTCACTGCATGTGCTCAGGAACACAAACCAGACGAGTGCTTGCAGCAGATTCTGCACAATATCTGAGCTCTTGGTCCAGAAGAGTGCAGCGCAGGAACGGCTGAGATACCCCCAGGCCTCTGACACGAGTGCTCCTAAAAGTATGTTTATGCTTTTATTTTATTTCATCTTATGTTATTTATTGTCTCTATTGTACTGGATTTTAGTGTTGTTTTCTATTTTAATGTATAGCACTTTGGTCAGTCCACTAACACTTAGCATGTAAATGCAAAATCAAACACTAGAGGTCGATATTTTCATATTTATGTGAGCAGCAGAGGCTTTTTAGTTGGTGTCTAGACGATAATAAATATATTACTATTCTCATCCCCATATCTTTCTTTTATTATCATTTATGAATTACCATCGTTGCAGGTGAGAGTATTTTTTTTTTTGGCATTGAGACTGTTTGGCTTCCACAGGAGGCAGAAAAAGGAGTGAAGGAAGCCCTGAAGTTCTGTCCTTGTCCTTTATGTAGTGACTGCTCTCACTGTGTCGGACACTTCCAGATCAACACGTTGTCTCAGTGGTGATCGCACCTTTTAAAGCCCACTTCGGGCAGTATGTGGACATTGCACACATACAGACCATGATTATAACAGTGCTCTCTCTTTTGTTGATCCTTTTATTCTCCCTGATACGAAACCTTCTTCGCGGTCTTCTTTGATGTTTGAGGTATTTATTATGCACAGTGTCTGTCAAATGTACATGTAATGCCTGCACGTGAGTTCAGATAACTTCAGAGGATGTGCAGCATGCAGATGCTTTCGTTGAGCTTACATAACATCATGCTCATCCCGGGCTCTGTTTAAACCGTCAGATTCAGTGCTCATGTTCAGCTGCTGATGCTCGCCCTGCTGCTGCTGCATGACACACACTCAACACCACCAGCATCCCTAACATGACATGATTCCCCATCTTTTCTTGCTCATCTAGCTTTATTTTTAGCTCTCCAGGAACTGATATGAAGCAAGCTTTTAGTGTTGAGTGACTCTCCTACTGAACAAGGAAGCAGAGTTTAACTTAAAGAAATCAAAAGAACTTTTATCTAATAGGAGGCATTTAACTAATGATGTTTTTCTGTTTAATCTGAGACAGGTACAGTCCCAGAACAAAAACATTGGAGCATAATTGAATAATTATGTATTCACAGTTTAGCATCAGTAACTACATGAAGCATCAAATGCTGGTAAAATGCCAAAATCTGCAGTTCCAAAAGTGAGTGAGCCTCTGTAGACCCTCATGTTAAAATGCTTTACAGCTGATCTGTGTGCAGTTTGTGTAGATTGTGAACAGATCCCCCAGATTTGACCCACTACTTCCATCATTGCTTTTTTATGTAATCTGGGATTATGACCAATATTTCAGATGAGCCCACTTTCTGTCCACCTCCAAAATACCGTGGAGATAAAACCTGTCTCAGCTCTGTTTTAAAGCGTATTCCAGTTACAGATGGGTGACAAATTAAAGGAAAAAAAACTTGTTTATGACCTGGAAACATCAGCCTGTTATGGGATGTGTATCCCCAAAAAACTGATGCAAATAACGAGCTTTTTTTTTTTACCTCCCATATCCTGAATCTCCAGTCGACCCACTGCACTGCTGCTGGGGGGCATCAGAGACAACCACACCGGCTTCCATTTCTGAGGACACAGAGAGAGACGTCAGCTACATGCTCATGCTGGAGACATCACAAGGAGGAGATGCTCAAAAAATACAAAAGAGAAGTCCATATGAGAACTTCATAAGGGAAAAGGTGGCTGTTGTCTGTGGAGAGCCAGGAGTAACCCAATGAAATAGATTATAAATTAATTAAACTATAAATTTTATTTAAAAACATATGTAATTATTTCAGGCTTCCTGTGCTCATTAACAGACCCTAATATCTGACCTGCATTAATTTAATTAATTATTGATGCATTTATTTATTGATTGATTGATTTCATTTTGGCACTCTTAGTTGTCCTGCCTCTGGAACAAAAGAGGCAACAGGCAGCTGCCAATTAGAGAGTTGTGTTGCTGGACCGACACTCGTGCCCAGCAGAGCTTTACGGCAGTTTGACCTGCCTGCTGTCAGACACAGTGGTGAGTAAAATATTAATTAGTGGTGCTTGTTCAGCATTCTGGTGGGAGGTGCCCATCATGAGCTGTTCATGAAGTTCTGATGATGTAACTGTGCGCTCAAAATAGAAATATAACCTGCGGGGAGCAAAATCATCAGAAGTTTGAAACATTTATTATCAGATTTTACTGGTGATTCCATACATGAAGTTAAAATTAAAATTATGGCTTTATCTCAGTTCATTCATATAGGAGCTGTAGAATAACTGCCCCGAGGGATCGCCAAGGTGGCTGCTGGGCTGTGAGAGTTGCCTGAGACAATAACAAATACTAAATATGGCAGCTGAAGTTTATGATGGATCACAAAATCAGCAGCAGTTTATACATTCACCTAACAAGTGAGAGGTCCCTAGTTCAATGCCAAGAGGCGACACAAATCATGAAGGGCAGCTTGCATAAAAATCTGCCATATCACATATGCAGAGCTACCCGCTGTGGTGACCCTGTGTGAATGAGATCGCGTCTGAAAGTAGCTTTTAGCTTTTTTCTCCTCCACCGTTTCCCTCAGCACGTCACCCTGAGTCTTTATGAATGAGATATGTCAGGTCCAGCCCTCCCACATGTGTCAGAGAGGTAAGCATTAATCACGTCCCATGTGTCGTGCATGAGGACAGAAAACCTTGTGCGCACCTCTGATCTCAGTCCTATTTTCAAAATAAAAGCAGGACTGCGTGTCTGTGTTTTAGACATGGTTACTACAGGTAAATGACGCACATCTTCTCTTTCAATAAACTCTGATAACTTGTCGTGATTTTTTTTTTCAGGTACTGCCATGCCAGTTTCAAGTGTGTATTGTCGGTGTGCTGGTTGACGTAAATGAGTAAAAGTGGTGATCTCACAAAGCAGGAGTGTGTGCGTGGTGTTGTGCTGGAATGTGAAGCTGTGTTTCAACTTGTTCATTCAGATTCCTCGAGTCTCATTTGAGAAGCAAACAGGAACACCGAGATCCCGTCTGGAAATAATTTTTTTCTTTCCCTCAGCCATCGAATCAGAAAATGATATTTGTACATGTGACATCTCAGCTGCTGAATACCACAGAGGCTGAGCCACGCAGTATAATAAACCAGTGACAAATGCATCTTCTTCTTATGTCTTCTACAGTCATCTACAGAAGTGTCCTTTTTTGTGGTTTTTATTAATATAATCATAAAATATCAAGAACTTCCAAAACATAACAAGGATACAGCTTCAACCCCGTGTCACTTTCCAGGCTCCTGAACTCTCACAGCGATCGAGAAACAAAAATCTGTACTTACTTTGCCAGCTTTGTGCGGTCGGAGGTAAACTTTCCCTGATTTGGTCTGAGAGTCCATCAAAGAAGGAGCTGCACCTCAGCGCTCTGGATTCACAAGGACGTCTGAGCCTTTTTTCTTCCTACGAACAGTCGGGCTGGGGTGTGGACAAAGTGATGCACTGCTGAAATATGATCCTCACCTGATACTTACACTCCCTCACACACCCTCACACACACGCAGGTATTGTTAAAGTGAGAGGGACAAAGTTCAGGACGAATTCAATGATTAATCATATCCATTACATCTGAGGGCACGGGAAATCTGAAAACAATGAAAAATGAAGAACACATCTGGCACTGACCGTGTTAACTTTTGTGTCCTTCCACAGAAACGGGGTTCAGATCACACTCAGATGATCTGACCCACCTTTGATGGAAACATCAGAATTAAATTAAACTAAAAACTCCCTGAAAAGCCTTCAGCTGATCCAAAATGCTGCAGCTAGAGTACTGACAGGGACTAGAAAGAGAGAGCATATTTCTCCCATAATGGCTTCTCTTCATTGGCTCCCTGTTAAATCTAGACTAGAATTTAAAATTCTTCTCTTCACATACAAGGTCTTGAATAATCTGGCCCCATCTTATCTTAAAGACCTCAATGTACCATATCACCCCAATAGAGCACTTCGTTCTCAGACTGCTGGCTTACTTGTGGTTCCTAGGATACTTAAAAGTAGAATGGGAGGCAGACCCTTCAGCTTTCAGGCCCCTCTTCTGTGGAACCAGCTCCCAGCTTGATTCGGGAGACAGACACCCTCTCTATTTTTAAGATTAGGCTTAAAACTTTCCTTTATAATAAAGCTTATAGTTAGGACTGGATCAGGTGACCATGAACCCTCCCTTAGTTATGCTGCTATAGGCCTAGGCTGCTGGGGAGTTCCTGTGATGCACTGAGTGTTTCTTTTTGTTCACCTCTTTTCACTCTGTCTATACTCCACTCTGCATTTAATCATTAGTTATTATTAATTGCTGTCTCTCTTCCACAGCATGTCTTTTGTCCTGTCTCTCTTCCCAACTGGTCGCAGGAGATGACTGCCTCTCCCTGAGCCTGGTTCTGCTGGATGTTTCTTCCTGTTAAAAGGGAGTTTTTCCTTCCCACTATAACCAAATGCTGGCTAATAAGGGGTCATTTTGACGGTTGGGTTTTCTCTTATTGTAGGGTCTTTACCTACCATACAAAACACCTTGGAACAGTTTGTTGTGATTTGGCGCTATATAAATAAAACTGAACTGAATTAAATGCAGTCACATTGTTATTGTGGGGAAAGGAAATGAACTGCTGTTTAAATTACATCCACCTGTTCACACAGCACTTTATCCTGTGCACTTTAATCACTTCTCACATATTACACACTCACACACCAACAGATCTGCTTCAACACATGCACTGTAGGAGCCAGGAACCACTGACCTTCTGGTTGGTAGTCAGCCTTCTCTACCTCCACAGACAGCCCCGAAGGGGCGGTGGAGCACGGAGGGCTCAAGTTCTTTCTGGAAACATGATGACAGCACAATGTTAGAAGAACAACACATCGAGACAGCTTCATCACAGATGCAGAATTCATTAAATAAAGAAAACGAGACTCCAAGGACGAGGAGGCCAAACAGTCAGGGTGGGCTCAGATATAAAATTTTTTAGAAGAGGCAGTGACAGTGGGGTGAATAAGGAGAGAGCAAAGGATACCACAGTGGATTAAACACACAGTCAAACATGGGGGGTAGGGGTGAAGGTGGTGGTGGTTGTGGGGCTACTCCACTGTGGTCAAATACAAAATAGAGACAGCACTCTATTCTTCAGTCATGCTCACCCTGAGCTTTGATCCTTTTGTTGAAGCATTCAAAAACAGCACAGACGCACTCCAAGCTTTGACTTGAAGACTGCAGAAGACCGAGTGCTGGCTGTGACATCCTCTACCTCCACAAATAAACAGAAAGCAGTAAAAACAATGACAGGGAGACATCCTCCTGATGTTCTCAAGAAAATATCACAAGTTAATCAGGATCCTGGTGATTTCATGTAAGATGAGGAGGTAATTTTCAGCCATGGGAGATGTATGCAGTCTATAACCGTGGATGTTAATACAAGCTCTGTGGGCTACTGTGGACTCAGCAATGACACACAGAAGCAGAGGATGGCTCTCAAAGCTGAGGCCAGAGAGGTGCAGCCTACACACACACACACACACACACACACACACACACAAAAACACACACACTGTCGTATTTGATGCGCAGTGTGGGGATTTTGTGGGGACTTCGCAAAAATGTGTCTTTTTCTTGTTACCTTTAACATGAATTGTCCAAAATGAAAGAGTTATGAAAGAGTCTGCAGGAAAGGTCACTGTTAATTATACAAAGGATCCTGGCTTACATGCAGAGACCAAATCTGCTCTTACATCCTCAACCAGGAGGCTTCATCTTCAGAGGAGGACGTGGGGAGGAAGCAGTACACCCTGATAAGTAAAACATATTTTCTTATGTAAAACCATTTATTTTGGATTTCCTGTAATGAATGCTCTTTGTTGGGCTGTGAGTTTGGATCTTGTGTGTAATGTTTCTCCATGTTTCTGTGTGTCCCTGTGTGCTGCTCATGGCTCTGTTTCAGTCATTTCTTGTTTTATTTTGTTGGTCACTTTATGTTTTAGCAGGTTTTACTTCCTTTGATTGTTTGGTCTGATTATCTGCTCATATTCAGCTCCAGTACTGACAGGCGTGCATTACTGCAGTTTACTTCATGAAGCAGTCCTGCTGTATTCTCATCTGGTGGATTAGAGAAGATCAATAAAGTGTACTTGAGTGCCAGCACACACGGAAATTAGAGGAACAGCAGATACTTTGGCACTAAACTGGAAAAGAGTTGAGGTGGCAAAAAGTATTAACACATTACCAACATCATTCATGAAAAATAAGTGGCTGCACAGGAGCAGTAATATACTGGCAAAAACATAAATGCAACCATGGGACTGATAAGAAAGCACAATCCAGGACGGTGTGAGGGATGTCAGGAGGGTGAAATAGTAGAACATGTATTATTAAGATGTAGGAAGAGCTAGAAACAAGAAACAATATGTAAGAAATGATAATCAGCTCACAGTAAGAAGGCCCTGGGCTCAAATCCAGCCTTGGTTCTTTCTATGTGGAGTTTGCATGTTGTTCATGTGGGTGCTCCAGGTTCCTCCCACAGTCCAAAAACATGCATGAGGTTAACTGGCGATTCTAAAATGTCTGTGGGTATGAATGGTTGTAACTGTGTGTTAGTCCTGTGACAGACTGCTGACCTGTCCATGGTGTACCCCACCTCTTGTCTTGTGGCAGCTACGTTAGGCTCCAGCAACTCTGAACGATGTGGAAGAAGATGGATGGGAACTTCTGTTTCTTTTGCTTCTTTTGTTTTTAGGACTAGAATTGTAAAAATAATTTAGAAGATGAACTATGAAGCTTACTGGTGAAATTCTTTGTGGAATAGGAACCTCAGCAAATTTGTGGCAAATTTGTAAATAGGAGCTCCAAGCCCACACTCCAGCCCTGCAGGCGCCGCTGGGCTAGAGTGTGGGCTTGGAGAAGAAGAAGAACATGGCGCTTATTTGCTCAGCCCTCTTTGGGTGCACCTGAACCTGTTTTCTCGCCTGTTCTCCAGCTATCTTACTTCCAGTCTGTTTCTCTGATGTTGTTTGTTTTTTTGGATTATTTTGCACTTACCTGTCCATTTTGTGCAGCACCTTGTTCTCCCATTCATGTACATACAGATAAAGTTCTTTAGTTTTTAGCCTAACCTGATGTAGCGAGCATCTTGTGTTTGGACCCAAAGTCCTCTAAAACACAACTAGAAGTGTGGACTGTGGATTGGACCTTCAGACCTATCAGTTGGTCCAGTCTCCATTTGGTTTATAAAGAATGTGACTCCACTTTGTTTCGGATAGCGGGGATGAGGTGGAGGACAAGAGCTCAGAGATGTAATAGAATTTGTGTTCCCACAAACCTTTTCTCCTGGGAAATCTGATGGAAACTGCAGTATTGATTCTGTTCATCCACTTAATCCTGAGCATCAACCATCTCTTGAAGAAATAAATTCAACTCCACCAATTTATTCAGCATTTTTATTTACAGATGTGCTCACTCAGGGGACGTGCAGTTTGGGGTCAGAGGTTAAAGCTAAGTTTGGCCCGATATAAATAAAACTGAGCTGAATTTATTGAACTGTGCAGGTTACAAATCTGTCCCCACAAGGACAGATTCTGCCTGATTTGATAGCCTCTCCGACTCTCTGACAGCTGCAGATTTAGGGTCAGTGTTTACAGACCACAAAGGTTAAAAGGTCAACAAGCTGAAATCTGCAGTTTTTTCTTTTATTAATTGCTTTTACCTTTGAACTGTCTCATCAGCCTGTTTGTCATCTGTTCAGGGTCAGAAGAGCTTTTCTCCATTCAAAAGCTGCTATTCAAAGATTTAGGAATGGTTCAGAATCAAGTCATTTTTCTCCAATTAAAAACTGCTAGTTCTGCAGGAGACTGTGGTTAAGTCTATTTTTTAAGTAAATTACAAACATTCTTGGTTGTATTTAGATGCCTTCGGTCCTGTGAGTGGATTTAAAGCATTTTATTTGTCCTCCAATCTAATCTATCACTGTGAGTCTACTTGAAGTTCAGTGTTCTGATTTTTCATTTGTCTCTGTAGGGAAGATTTGAGGACAGCATTTAATTAACTTCACAGCAAGGTCAGCCCTTCCAACATCTTCTCATCCTGGGGTGTCTGATAATACAGTGTGCAGCAGCTATTCTTCCTGTGGTCGCCAATCTTTACACATTGACAGTGCACTATAAAACACACACATACACAACATAACATCATAACCAAACAAAACACGCATACAACAAAAACAGCTCATTACAACATAACTGATACCCCATATGAGGTTTTACTGGTGTCATCAGTATTGGTAACAAACTCCATTCCCTTGGAGGTCTGTATAGAACTGTTCTTTTCATTAAGTTGATTCTTGTTGTGGGTAATAAAAGTTGTCTTCTTGTAGCCTGGTTGATAGAAAATTCATGTCTATCTACACTGAAAAACAAAGAATACAAATTTATATACAGAATAATTGGAATATTTGTAATATTTCTCATAAATATATTTAAATAATAAAGTAATCTACATGTTACACTTAACCAGTTAGGACAATTATGCATCGTTACCATATTTGTTCTATGCCCAGAACAAAGAATCATTCGTACTGTTCTATTTGCAGTTTCTTAATCTGATCCCTTGTACCAGCAGACCATACAACAGGGCAATAATCAAGATGAGATAATATCAATGGCCGGATTACTTGCTTAATCAATTTTGATGTCAACAATGACTTAACTACAAAAATACCATTTTCCATTTTATTTTAACTATCGTTAATTAGTACTGTCCAGGATAGTTTACTGTCCAAGATTATACCTAGGAGCTTGGTCTCATGGACCTGATCAACAGAGACACCATTAATGAAAACCTTTAAATCCAGATTCTTTTTAATGAAGTGGTTCAAACCAAATATCATGCTGTTTGTCGTAGACACATTCAAAATCAATTTATTGTTTTTTATCCATTTAACCACTGATTGTAATTCAGAATTTCAGACTACATTCAACTCATTTTCAGTATTAGCTGTGGCGTATGCCTTTGAATTAGGCAGAAATAGTAGGATGTCATTTGTAAAGATAGCATACAACAAATAGCCCACGACAGCTTCCTTGGGGGACTCCACACTCTACAGCTTTCATATCTGAAAATGTTCCATTAAAAAAAAAAAGAAGTTTGTTTTCTTTTACTCAAAGAACTCTTAACTAAGCATAACAGTTAATCATGATTAATTGTATAAAATGCTGCTGTAAAGTCCATGTTTTCCATAACATTTTGGAGTCATTTTTTGTATTATTAATCTTATTTTCATAATACAATTTCCTTTCCTCTCTATTTAACCTAATAACAAAATTCCTTAATTTACAATATAGCTGCCAGTCTGATTTATAAGCAGATTTATTGGCTATTTGCCAGTAAATCTGCCTGATTGCGCTCTATACTCCTTCCATATACTGCTTCAGTTTTCTGTTCAGCCATAGTGTTGTGACATTTCTGATGGTGAACGTCTTCAGTGGCACATGTGTTTCAACCACTGGCATAAACAAAATTTGCAAATGCTTTATCTGGATGCATTTCTGATAAAACATCTGACCAACATAATTTCTTAACATCATCAACAACTTTGTGTTGATTAATTATAGATTATTATTTCTTATAGTTGATTATAACATCTCTTAAGGACCACATTTGGTCCCATTGTTAGGTACTTTTGTTTTTCTCACCACTGCAGATAAATTATGATCGTGACACCCTATCGGTATAGATATTCCTTTAAAGCATAATTCCGCATCATTAGTAAATATATGATCAATACAAGTAGAGATTTTTGTGCCTTCTCTATTCTGCCATATTCTTGTTGGAACTTTAATTATTTTGAGACAATCTGTATGCATTTGCTACATTTAGCAGGTTCTTTTTCAGTGGAAGATTCTCAATATTCAGGTCACCCATAAAATGCATCTTTTAACTGAAATCACACACCTGATCTAATATGTCACAGAATATATCTAAATACTAAATATTTACACTAGGTGGTCTACAACAACCCATCAATATTGGCTTCAAATATGGCAAATGTGCTTCCAACCATACAGTACCAGTCAAAAGTTTGGACACACTTACTTATTCATATGAATGGGTAAGTGTGTAATGAGTAATGAGGGGAGAGGAAAAGGTGAGGAGCACAGCTGAACATAACATGACACTGATGATACAAGGGGATACAAAAATAAACACAAAGCACAAGGAACACGAGACTGTCAAAATAAAACCGGAAGTGACCAACCATGACGCACACACAAGACTTGACACAGAGGGAACCTAAACAGACTAAACAGACACCCTCTTGAACACAGGCTGACAACACAGGGGAGACAGACACAAGACAAGGGAGGGACACTAAGGGAAAACAGAGGGAGAACTAGAGAAGCCATGGGAACCTAAAAACCACACACAAGGAAACAATGGGAAGGGAACTAAACACAGAGAAGGGCACATTCTTGAAAGCTGGAGTTGGAATTCAAATGGGAGAACTGACTGACAGGTGCATAGGAAACCAATGCAGATGAATACATGGTACCTTTGTGTAATGACTACATCTGGCAAGAATAACTTGTCCAAAGACATCATACACATGGCTCTACCTCAGAGCTCCTGGTGACCATAACAAACCAGTGAGATCTCATTTACTCTGGGTCATGTACTCTGTGACCCAGAGAGGCTCTCTGCTCATTAGTCATAAATCACAGCCCTGTGTTCCTTCTTCCTGTTGTACATGCAGGATGATTTACACAGTGAAAATGTACTTTATTAGGATATCTAGGGCAATTTTAACCTTGTGGCATGCTGACCTCTTTATAACAAATGTAGCCCTCTTTAGCTGCAAAAGTGGATTATCATATACATTCCCCTGGGAAGCACAACTGTGAAAGAGTCCTTTTTTCTAAGCAGCTCACTGATGGTTAACCTTTCTGCCATCAGGGAGTGGGCTGATCAGGCTGTGCCTTAATTCTATGGGACAGGTCAGCGTGGATGGAGGAGTCTCTTAAATCACAAGTCCAGTTAGACAAACCAAAGTGGGGAAAAAGAGGCTAATTCAAGAAACCACTGCAGAATGTGCCACTTTGACTTTAAAGCAGATTTGATAGCATGAGACTGAGGACAAAAATACCAGGAGGAACTCTTTCAGTTCTTTTCTCTGCTTTTAAAAGCTGCGGTGCAGAATTTATTTTACTACCAAGTTTATATGCCTCACCAGTGAAAGCATACTTACACACCAAAAACAGTTTAAAGAGATGAGTTTGCCACTCTACAAAGTGAAGGGCGAGACTCTTCTCAGGTCATTCCTGAGTAAATGTGGTTCAAAGTGCAAGGATGTCTTCTGAAAGCCAATGTACTGCAGATTCAAACCCAGGCCCTTCTTATGCGAGGCAACATTGCTGAGCACTGCACCACCGTGCAGCAGCGTGCAGGAACGGATAGACTGTCCTGAGGGTCACACTGATGAGCTCAGCATGCGAACCACAATGAGACAGAAACAGTTACATGGAGATTTAGAAACACAAGTCCAGTACTACTACTCTGTCATCTGAAACAGACAATAAAATAACTACAATAAAATAAAATATCTTAAAACAACAAACATGTTTGCATTTTTTAAACAACCATGAGGTTTGTCCTAAACTCTGAACCATATTTAATCTGATTTTTAGTCTCTATAGACGCCATTCATTCATATCTGTTAAATCAACAGAAATTGCTCTGTGAGTAAACATCGAGCACCAAGCTCCAGAAATAAAAAATGAAACCCACCTGGAAGTGTCACAAACTGCAGTTCCTCTACAGTCCAGCGCCTCTGCTGGACTCCAGAAGAACTGCAGTTTGTGACACTTCCAGGTGGGTTTCATTTTTCATTTCTGGAGTTTGGTGCCAGCAGTGAGTCAACGCTCAAATAAACATGGTTACAGCCTGATACAGAAACTGTTCTGTTCTCTGTAGCTAACCTCCTCCTTCATAACAGCTGTATGGGGGCCTGTTTAAAAGCTTAGGGTTGGGGCAGGGCCGCTGTGATTTACAGATGTGATGATGCATTTGTATCCAGCAGCTGTCTGCTAGGCGTCACCTCAGCTAACTGGAGTCCTTGAACTGGACCTCTGGACCGTGTTTGTGCTGTTGGAGCCTTTTGGAGCATTTTTAATGCAATTATCTGACCGATAATATGGCTGCTATGTGGTTAATGGTACAGACAGTTCAAGAAGGCGGAGCTCCAGCTTTGGTGCAGAATGAAATTCTGGGATTTTACTTTAATGCCGCTGAGCAGTGATTAGCAGGTGTCTGTCACTGTTGCACACAGATTATAGACACAACTTTCTGCTTGTGAGCATTGCTAACACTCCACTCTCCCATCCAAATAAGAACACTTCAGTCTCCAAAAGTCTAACAAGACAACAGCTAACGCTGAGGCTTCAGAATGTGTAAGCCAGAGCCAATGGGTCCATCCTTTATATACAGTCTGTGGTAAACATGAATTCATGGTTTAAATGAGGTTGATGTCAGGTCTTTGTAATGGCCTCACGATGACTGTATGTCTTTTAAAAAGGCCAGACTGATTTATGTTTAGATAAGAAAATCCCCACAAAAACAAAATCACACTTTGTCATTTAATGTTTGGTGCGTGAAGATGACAGGAAGCTTTTTGTTTCATATTAACAGCCTTTTAAACAAACCCCTCAGGTATATGGCAGATCCATCTCTATAAATTAATCATGGGATTGCTCTAATTCAGGAAATGCTCTTTGACAGATTTGGGAAATGGAAAACCTCCAGTTACAAACAGTTGGTCGTCTTGATTTATTTGCCCTGAGGCTGGTTTGGTTTAAGCTGCAGTGACATTACTAATGATTATCAAAGACAGATAAAGGTTATTCAGAATCCCATGGCTCTCCCTGGTTTTACACACTCAAAGCCTGTTTGTCTTTTTACAATACACTATATCATTATTTATTCCTATCTGTGAAGCAGCTGGAAGCGATATAACTGCTCATGATGACTGTTTATTAATCAGGAGCATTAATAAAGGGCTGGGATGGGATGAAGCACAGAGGAACCATGGGGCAGCACGCTTCAGAGCGGAGGAGTGTGCTTCTGAGACAGGGAGGCATAACCTTCAATTCGTTCAACATTTCACTGTCAGATGGAGAATGGCCTCAATGAGGGTCATCACTCCCTCAGAGGAAGGTCACCTTAGCACACACTGTGCGCATGAAGCACCGCATGTTTGGTGTTTGTCTGTCTAACAGATCGTGACTGCTTTTCACTTCTGGCTGATCTTTTACAGATACACTTACAGAGGATAGCGATTATCAGTCATGTGATACTGTAATTTGACTCACTGGTGGCAGAAAATCCTCCTGATTAACTCAGCCAGAGCCGGAGTAAGGATTTTAGCACTGCTACGGCAGAGGAGAGCCTCCAGTGCCAAATGACTGAAAACCAGAGGGACAAAATTTCAAGGTACGCCTAATAAAAACAGAAATGAACTCCTTTCCAATTATTGCTTGCGCATGTTGGTTGCAGAGCTGGCTGTGATGCATTGCCACAGAGGAGCCTGTGAGGACCAGCTGGTAGAGGGAGGTGATCCCACATGAGGAACCTCCCAAACCAAGCAGCATCCCTAAACCTGCCATGTGGAATGATTCATGCCCCGTTAAACTAACTCTTCAAAGTTTTCTCTGTTTAACTTTTCTTCGTGGTTCTTGGCCTTAGATGGAGTTTACCCTCCAGTTTAGGCTACATTCCCAAACAGAAGCCTGAACCCCTGCATTGTGGGTGGCAGTGGCAGAATTGGGTAGGTGCTCACCTTGCAACCGGAGGGTTGCAGGTTTGAGTCCCCATCTGAGTGCATGCTGTTGTTGTGTCCCTGGGCAAGACACTTGTGTGTGAATGTGTTTGGTGGTGGTCGGAGGGGCCGTAGGCACGAATTGGCAGCTAAGCTTCTGTCAGACTACCCCAGGGCAGCTGTGGCTACATTAGTAGCTCACCACCAAGTATGATTGAGATGCAAATGAATAGTGCATGGAATTGTAAAGCGTCTTTGAGTACCATGAAAAGTGCTATATAAGTCTAAGGCATTATTATTATGAGAGGGACCGACGGGCGCCATCACTGACCTTCCACCATCAGCGGTTGTTTATAGTTTCCAGAGTGCATTTCTGTACTTTTTCACATAGATAGGCTCGTCCCTGCCATACAACCGACAACAAAACTTAATGTTCATGTGACAGATTTAACCGCCCTATAAAAGTCCCAAAAAGTCTTAAAGCTGTGAAAGCTCCTCTGAAAGGGCTGCCGCAGAGCTGTGGAGCTGGGCTTCACTTACATCTCAGCTACTACATTAAAACAGGCGCTCTCACCTGTATTTAGAGCCGTCCACTTGTGATGATATCATACATGACATATGGTAATGCCAGTTGCGAACAAGGCCCAAAACCTTCAGGCTCACTTTAAACTCTGACTCGGGTTTCAATTGGTGACACAGGTCCTGACAGAATGGGGAGGGGGAGGGCTCATAATCTGTACTTTCCTCAAAGGTTGTGCTGATTGTGGGTTCAGACAGTCCTAACTTATAATTGTTTAGGTTGGTACAGGTATGCACACCTGTACCAGACATCTTTACCTGTATTCATTTTAGTCACACAAACAACTTTGTGGTGAATTTAGACATGAGGCTAAATTCTGCCTGTTTGATCACCACAGTGCTGTTTCCTGTGTGTCCTTTGGTATACATGAGGTGTAAACATAGTGTAACAAGCACCCTGATTAATCAGTGATTATTGAGTAAATGATTATACTTGTGGGGTTTGATTCCCGGACCTCTTGCCTGAATTTGCATGTTCTCCAGTTTCCTCCCACAGTCCAAAGTCCCAGCTCTAGGCTTTAACTGCACAGTCTGCACAGACAAAACCCAAACTTGAAACTAAGCGCAGACATTCAGCGCTATTTATTGTTTGAATAATCATTTTAACAAGACACACCTGAGCTACAAAACACACCTGTCAGTCAGTGAGTGTGTTCAGATCAAAGGCGCTTCTTTTGGTCTGTGTATCAGATCCAGAGAGAAATACCTGGAAATAAAAGTTGAGATGTTCATTTTTTGGCTCAAATTCATCTTTTAATGTCAACCCCAAATGTTTTCAGTTTACAGCAACAATAAAGTGTTTGGCCTCATCGTTCCTGTGTGTGTAAATATGTAAATCTCTTTGTGTGATCCCGGGATTAAAAAAGCAAATATATGCAGTAAACTGTAAAAAAAGGATTTATGATATGACAGGATATAAACAGGAGGTGATGAGTATTAGTTATTGAATAGTGGATAATGGGCGGGCTTACATCCATGTTACCTACTGGATCGCCGGCGCTCCCGACTGCCGAGTGCTTTTAAAATTGAAACCACATATGACAGAGCAATAAAGGTTTTTGCATATAAAACCAGAGGATTTAGACTTAAATATGACACATTCAACGTGTCCCAGTGCGCTGTATCCTTCCTCTAACGGGTTCGCAAAAATCACTTAGAATGCGCTAACAACAACAGTACTCCATGCGCTTTATCGTGTGCATTAGCATGCACAGCTATGGCGTTTCTATATCAAGCTTAATATGTAGATACAGAAAATGGTTTTCAATTTCTCTGTGGGTTAGTGCACTCTTTAGCTACCTTATGTAATTACTATGGATTACCTTCATACATATTATTATAATTAGGTTTCTGAAGGTTCTATTCATGCATAGTGAGTTGTAATATTTTGCACGATGATACGTCAGCATGTATAACTGTAACGATATGGTCTGGCAGA